>JAAGNO010013202.1:0-21926 GCA_033439905.1 Ceryle rudis | reverse complement strand
CCTTGTGCTCCAGCCCCTTCCCCAGCTCCGTTGCCCTTCTCTGGCCACGCTGCAGCCCCTCCAGGTCCTGCTGGGAGTGAGGGGCCCAGAACTGACCCCAGGATTCCAGGGGCAGCCTCCTCAGTGCCCAGCCCAGGGGGACAATCCCTGCCCTGGTCCTGCTGGCCACACCAGTGCTGATACAAGCCAGTATGCTGGTGGCCTTATTGGCCACCTGGGCACACGGTTGGCTCCTATTCAGCCAGCTTCCCGGTGCCCTCATGGGCAAAACAAGCCAGGGAGGAACAGGCAGCTCCTGGCTGAGAGAACGTGAGACAGGGACAACCTCCAAGCTGGATTTGCCCATGGTCTAGGTGGCAAACCCTTCCCAGCCCCTGCTGCCAGCACACACCCTTGTGCAGGACGGCGTTGGCTGGCTTGTTCCCAGCCAGGGACTCTTTGGAGAGATGCTGGTGGCTCTCGGCAAGGCACTCCACTTCAGCCAGACGGGCATTCAAGGCCATGGCCGGGTGATTGGGGTCTTGGGTCATGTTGAGGTATGCAGCCCTCCGCAGCTGCTCCTCGATCACCAGGGCCTGCTCCAGCAACTGGGAGGTAGAGGAGGGAGAGGATTCAGAACCAGGCCCAGTCCAGTGTAAATCAGTACCGCTCACTCTGGAAGCTCCAGCTGCTCACTCCAGTAGAGCCTCTGCCCTGCTGTCCTCCCCAATGGCCTCGCTTCCCAAAGCTCCTGGGAGAACAGGCTCAGCCCTCATGTTTTCTTATCCCATTTGGACACGAAGCATCCCAGAATGGGATCTAGGCAGCATTTCCACAGCATCCCATGTGTCAGGAGAGGACAGAGCCCCCAGACCACTTGCGGAGACAAGCCAGCCCCATCCCATGCACTGCCCTGCAGAGCCTGCAAGCTCCTGGGACCAAACCCCAGCTGCCAGGTGCCTGCTCTCTTCCAGCCACCACGAGCTCCTCACAAAGCCTGTGACCACTCCCAGAAGGTGCTGGCAGGCTCCCCACAGCTTTGGGACACAGCTCCGTTCCCCCACACTGGTAAGGACTCACCAGCCCTGGACCTGCAACTCGCCTTGAACCGCCGGGCAAGGAACTTGTTCTTCATCTCGAGGTAGTTCCCCTTATGTATCTCCGACTTGAAGGGCTCATTCAGGATCACGTAGCGCGGGTCATTCTGGATGTCCTGCCAGCGGGCGTAGCCGTGGCTGGTGCGGAGGGAGTGTCAAGGGAAGGACCAGCCAGCCAACAGCATGCCCGCTGTCCCACAGCAACACCACGTCACCAAAACCCCTCCCTGCTTGTCACCACACTGTCACCCCAGCACCTGCACCCCACCGAGGCCCCCCTCGCCTTGCCACCTCCACTCCCAGCGAGCTAAAGGGTACGTGACGATTCCTGCCAAGAGCCAGTAGTCGTGTCGGCGGTGCCAGATGTCATAGATCTTGCAGGAGGAGATGGCAGCCCTCTCCTCGTTCTGCCACAGCGTGTGCAGCTCTGTGGAAGCAGAAGCGAGAGCCCCATCAGATCATGGGGCTGCTGGAGTCACCACCCAGCACATCAGGCAGTGCTGGGGACAGGGCACAGGGCGAGTGGTGAAATCTCCTGGGCAGTCATGGGCACGGCACACAGCTGGGACAGCTGCTGCAAGGTGAAGGACCAATCTGCCCACAGCCTTCTGATGTGGCTTGCACGTCTCATGCAGGTTCAGAGCTTTGGTGCAGCAGCTCTGCAGGAGCAGCTGGTACCCCATCTCTTGCTCTTACCTGTGAAGCCCCCATCAGCAATGTTGAACATGAATCGGAAGTTCATGTTTCTGTCATCCTTCTTTCCATCATCCTCTTCCTCTTTGTCACCATTTTGCTGAGCCTCACTCTGCTCCTTCTCCTCCACCTTGACCTCCTCTGCTCAGCAAACACAAGAAACAGTGTCTGTCTAACCACACCCTACCAAAAGACCAGCTGATGCCCCATCATCTGCTAGAGGAACTCCCTGCTAAAGACTGTTGGGGGAGCCATCACAGCGGCTGATCATCTGCCTCTTCAGCAGGTGCACCCACCATAGTGGGGTCTTGTTCCCGCTCACGGCTCCCAAGTATCACTGGAAGGTGAGCACCGGCTGCCATGGGTGCTGCTGGCTGTCCTCACACCACCCTGAGACACAATCGCTCCCCTCTGCACCAGGCATCTGCCTTGCTTTGGAGACCCTTCACACCACTTCTCACCCCAAACCTCCTTGTGGTTCACCTAGTTTGGCTTCTTTGTCCTCCCCTTTCCTTGGACTGCTGTTCAACTCTGTCTTCTCCAAAGGCTTCTCTTTCTCTGGAATCGCCTCATCTGCAGAAGAGTGGGACATAGGAAAAGCTCGACCCAGAAACTGAGCTCTGGGGGACAACAACTTATTGTCTGGGCAGACCTTCCCTTTTAGGGTGAAGTGATTATATTGTTTGTGTGTTCAAGGCATTTGAAAAACTTCAAATGAAATATTCTGCAATTTATCAAGAAAACTTGTTTTCCCTCTTCCTCAAGACATCTGGAAGAACATCTTGCTAGGAATAGAAAATGCCCCCAGAATGAGCATTTCTCATCAATTACAACCTGGAATTGTTGCTTTCTCAGGAATTTCTGCAGCACCTTGCAACATTCACATTTCCCACAGCGACGTAGAGAAGAGAAAGACCCAAGCAAGGTGCAAGCGCTGAGGTCTCCCATCGTAGGGAAAGCTGACCCAGCAGGAGCACCAGCATCTGAGGCTGGTCAAGTCCACACAACTTTGGCTGTAGAACTTCTCCAGTGCCAGTCGATGGCACTGCTGGGTGCCACAGCCCCACAGACATCCCAGACAATCGATGGCACTGCTGGGTGCCACAGCCCGACAGATGTCCCAGGCGCAGCAGAGAGGGGCGCCTACACACGGAGATCGTGTTCATCCCAGCCACAGAGACTCACCTTTCACCAAGGGCTCAGGGGAAGGCTCGGCCTTTTCACTCTCCTCCTGATCCCTCTCCCTCGGTTTCTCCTTGCTGTCACAGCTTTCTGGGTGCTCTTCGGTCTCCACCTTCTCAGCACTGGCAGGCACCTTAACATCAAGCACACGCAGCAGATCAGCCCAGCCTTGCCCCTTCCCCAGGGAGTGCTCTGGGTTTCTGGGCAGACAAGGAGAAGGCCTCTTGGAGGAGCTCCTGAAAGAAGCCACCCTACCTGGCTGTCAGGCACCTTCCTGGGCTTCTGCTCCACTTGGTCCTTCTCCTCCTGGAGAAGCTGCATTTCTGTTTTGTCTGTAGTGACAGCAAGCGAGGAAGCTACTGAACAGGGCCCCAGAGGGCTATGCACACTTCCAGGGCAGGCAGACACCTGCCAACATCCTGGTGTCCAGGCCCAACACCCTTCCCTAGTCAGAGCAAAGCCACCATCCCCAGGAAGCCTGGAGGCACACCTACCTGCCAGAGCCACAGGTCCTGCGGGCACATGTGCTGGGCTGGCCGGGACAGGCGTGTTGGGATCTGAAGACACCATCTCACCACACTTCTTGGTCTCTAGGCCCTCAAGGATCAGATCTGGGGTGCTGTACTTCCCATTGACATGCTCAAACTCTTGGACCTGTGGCAGACAGAGGCCACCAAGTCGAACACAGCAGAGCCAGCGCGCTCTGGGTGCGTCACCCGCAGATTCCCGCAGTGAAAGGATCCCTACACCCGCTGCCAGGACCATTCGACACCACAGCGCTGAGGCCCGGAAAGCCTCCAGCGTGACTTCTCTTTTTTGTCAGCCAGACTATTAAATACCTGCTCATCCCACATCCCTCCCAGGGAGGGAAGCAGCAGCTTTGAAAGGCAGTTTGCATTACCATCACCCACATCACAGGATGTCAGGGGTCGGAAGGGACCTTGGAGACCTTCGAGTCCAACCCCCCTGCCAGAGCAGGATAATATACAATCTAGCAAAGACATGTTTATGACAAAAATAGGGGGCCTATCAGAAAGATGGGGACAGATTTTTGAACAGGGCCTATTGGGACAGGACAAGGGGGGATGGTTTAAACTGAAAGAGGGAGACTTAGCTCAGAGGGAAGGGAGAAATTTTTAACACCCAGGCTGCCCAGAGAGGTGGTCACTGCCCCATCCCTGGCACCATTGCAGGGGAGGTTGGCTGGGGCTCTGAGCAGATGTCCCTGCTCCCTGCAGGGGGGTGAACAGGATGACCTTGAAAGGTCCCTTCCCACCCAAACCAGCCTGTGATTCTGTGATATACAGATGTGTGCTGCAGCTGGGAGGTTCAGTAAGAGATCGCTGGCAAGAGCCATTCAGCACCCAGTGGAACCCACGGGTCTCCAGAACACACACATTTGAAATTTTACTTGCCCACCTTCTTCCTTACTAGCGACATGACTCCGATCCGAGTCAGCACGTGCTGGCGGGACAGCCCTTCCCGGGGAACGCCGTCCGCAAAGGTTTCGGCACCGTCTGCCCCAGGTTCACACAGGTGCCTCATGAAGAGCGAGACATATGCCCTGCAGAAGGAATAAAGGAAGGAAAGTCAGACCTCAGTCCAGCTTGGCCCACAGGCTCCCCGCTGAGCCCCAAAAAGAGACCTTGGTGGGGGTGTAGGGGCACTTGAGCTCCTGCTGCCCAGTTGGCTTTGTCACAGCAGAGCCTCTGCGTGCCCTGGGGAGCACGGCAGAGATGGTGACACAGGAAGACAACGGGGTGATCAGAGTTTGTCCTGAATGCATGAGTTAAGCACTCCCCACCGTCAGCCCAAGCCCAGCACAGCCCTCGCCCTGCCTGCCCGGGACCCCCGCACCTGAACTCCTTCTCACTCTTCCCTCGCAAGTCCCGGACCAGCCAGTGGGAGTTGAAGGCATCCTGGGGTGGCATCCCCCAGCGCATGATCGCGTTCAGGAACGCCTTGCGCTGCCGGGCGTTGAAGCCAAGAACCTGCGGGGAGCAGGGAGGTGTTTCCAGGATCACAACACGGCCTCTCGAAGCCTCATGGCTGTTACAGGCGTGCTGGGCTGGGACTAACGTGCTGGTGACTCGGCACGGGGTAGCCCAGCCTGTGAGCCCAGCTCAGCCCTGGCACAACCACGTCAGTAACGCTCCATCTGAGGCCAACACTCACCTCGATATTGCCCCCAACTCTTGCCAGCAAAGGAGGCAGAGGCTTGTCCCGGTCACTCTTCAGCTGTCTCCGGGATTGTCTTCTGCCACCTAGAGTCAAGCAGCCCCAGTGATGGATGGGCCCAGGCAGTGAGGAAGGATGGCCCAAGTGCTCGTGTGCCCTGAGCTCCCTGTGCTCCCTCCCCACAGAAGCAGAACCCGGCAGAGCAGCAGCCCAGGCTGCAAAGGCCCTTCCACCCATCACGCTGCCACCCCGACGTGGGGCACACCTCTGCCCTTACCAGGCACAGGGTGCCATGCCTGTTCCTCCCACGCTCCCCAGCCTTCCCCTGCAAGGACCAGCCCGTGGTCTTGCAGCAGCCAGTGAAGGAAAGAGCCGGCTGCCTTCCCAGCCCTGGGAAGCTACTCACCTGGCAGGTCAGTGGGGACACGTCCCCTGGCCGGAGGCCCAGGAGCCCACCAGCTCCTCCAGCCCAGAGCCTTCTGCTGCACCCAAGTGCCAGTGGCTTCCCGCAGAGCAAAGTCCCGTGGAGTATCAAAAGCATTAACTCACTCTGACCTTCTGGCCTCTCTTCAAAGTCTTCATCCTCGTCCTCAGAGCCAATGGAGTACTCCGACTGGTTGTCAGAGAGCTCGTCCTGCCACTCTGCAGATGGCAAGGGAGGCCAGGTTAGAAGAAGAGCACGAGCAGCAGGGCCCTACCCAGGCGGGACACACAGTACAGGCAAGAGTCTGCCCCCAGGTGTGACCAGCACCCACGACTGGGCAGCGCGAGAGGAGCGCACAACAAGCAGGAAATCCCATTCTTAGGTTTCCCACAATTAGTTTTAGCCACCCAACTGCACAGAAACACTGAGTGACAACTGAGCCAGTATGTCCCTCGGGAAGCTGCACGTGCAGCTCCTCAGAACCAGCCCACCGGGGCTGCCACCTGCCCCAAGCCCGGCCAGAGATGAGCAGCTGCAGCCATACCTTGGTCCTCCTGTGAAGTGTCATTGTAGTTGACCTGCTTGCGGATTCTCTTCCCTTTCCCTAAGTTCCTGGCCAGATCTTCCTGCTGCTGCTCATAGTGGTGCCGCAGCAGCTTCTCCCAGTAGTCAGGGTCCACGTTCTCCTCTTGCTTGATGATCTCACGTTCCACCTCCTCCTGGCAAAGCAAGAGACAAAAGGCTCGACTTCAGGCAGCCCTAGTCGTGTGCCCACATCACCCCCCTGCCCATCACCCAACAGCACTCAGGGAGAGGGAGGGCACCGAGCCACCAGCTGGCATTTGGCTCCTGGGTCTGTGCCCAAGCGTACTGACCTCAGTGCAAGGCTGTCAAAGGGCCAAGACAACCTCCCACCCAGCAAAAGCTCCTCCAAACACTGCAACTCATCCCACCCTGCAGTGCCCACACTCATACTGAGAGAAAAAACACAGAGACCCACCCCCCAGAGCAGGGACCTGTTGTCGGCCTCAGCCACAGACGAGGACATACGAGCAGAGGGAATTCCTGCCCCACACTGAAACACTCGCGAGTACAGGAAAGGGAGCGGCAGAAACAGCGAGGGACATACAAAGAGGTGCGATTGTAAGACATGATACTGATCACATTACCACACCATCCTCTTCTCTCACAACATACTGGGCCACTTTAAAGGAGCTGAGATACTCGTTCATGTTCTGCAGCTCCGTGTCATCAGTCGCATCCTGGTTTCGGTCCAGAAGCTTCGAGATGGCAGCGTCGTCGTAGTGGATCACACTGCTGTCATCCACATCCTTATTGTCACCTGGAGAGCAAAGCAAGGGGAATGGCAGCACACATCGCCCATTCCCAGGGACAGACAAGCTCAGGCTGGGCGCAGGGCCAGGGAGGGGGACGCAGGTTGTCCAGCAAGAGGGGCTACACACCTGGTGGGGTGGCACCATGCTTTTTTTTCATGCCAGGAGTCACTGCACCCCCTTTGGTTGACAGCATGTCGGAGAAAGGGGTGACAGCATCTGGCATGGTGATCCGCTGTCCCTGTGACACCATGCCTGCAGGTGCAAGAGGAAAATGAGCCCCAGCAGCTTAGCAGGGTGTCACCTCATGAAGAGCACCCACAGTGCCTTCCTGACCTCACCTTCCACATCATCCTTAAAGAGCTCTTCTGTCCCAAACTTGAGGATGTCATCCAGCTCCTGTTTGGTCATGGAACCTGACTTGGAGCCAAGCCCCGGGCGGACGACCAGGTGCGTGAGCATCATCTTCCTTTTGGCCACCTGGGTGATGCGCTCTTCCACAGACGCTCTGGTCACAAAGCGGTAGATCATCACCTTCTTGTTCTGACCAATGCGGTGAGCTCTGCTGAACGCCTGCGGGCAGAGAAAGAAGCTGTCAAGGTGCAGCTCTGTGTCGTGCTGGTGAAGGGGGATGAGATCCTCATGCCTCCGGCTGCACAAGGCAGTGTTGGGGCAAAGCTTAATTCAACATTCAGGCTGCTGCAGGGCAGTAGAGCGAGAGGGGCTCCTCAGAGCCAACCCAAATGTGCTGGCCCCCTCCACAGACTGTGGGGATGGCAGATTCCCCGCACAGGCCCTAACAGAAGGGTCTGAAGGTGGGCAGTGAGGACATGCTCCCCACAGGAAACCCCACGCTGCTCCTTCACCACCCTGCATCCTCATGCCCAGGACTGAGGGAAAGGAAACACTGGCACAGTGGACATGGCTTTGGAGAGGACCTTCTCCCAGCCAGGGAGCCTGGGAGGGATACATGTCTCTCTTCACTTTGCCATTGCTGTCAAAGGCATTGGCCGTTTGTCCGCTCCAGCTGCTGTCTCTGTGGGAGGACTGTGCCAGTCCTTAGCTAGGGTCCGCCCTGGGCTTTTACAAACAAGGGGAAGCTCCTCAAAAGAGGAGGGGGCACCTGGTTTCAAACAAGCAGCAGGAAAAAGTGAGAATCCCATGGAAGAGAGATGGTTTTATGTGTCAGGTCTCTCCTGTGCTGCAGACAGGACAGGGCAAGGCCAGCGGATGCAGAAAGGGGGCTGCTGAGCAGAAACGTGCCCCCTAAACGCAGCAGAAAGAGTCAGCAGGTCTTGAGAGAAGAAATTGACTTGGCTGTGCAGGGTGTGCAAACACAGGGCAGAGCCAGAGAAGTACTTACTATACAGGAAGGAAAAAGAAAAGTCAGAAACCTGGATGTCATTGTGGGGATTCCAGTCAGAATCATAAATAATGACTGTGTCGGCTGTAGCAAGGTTTATGCCCAGACCACCGGCGCGTGTAGAGAGGAGAAAGCAGAACTGCTGAGCACCAGGAGCTGAGAAAGACAAACCCACAGGTGGCAAACGGTGAGACAGAAAGGAGCACAACTCACATGGAAAGCTGCAGGACTGTGCTTTAGGGATAAAACAGCAGGAACCGTCAGTCTAGGCCAACAAAAAACAGGCAGGGAAGGCAAGGAGGGAAAATACATCATTCCCTGGGAACCAATTACTGGAGAAAACGCAGCTCCAGAGCCAAAGGGGAAGCTCCGCCACACACTGAGGCTGTGAAAGGAAATGCCAGAGTCTCCCAGACTAAGCAGCCTGCCACCAGCACACTCAGGGTTCACGGTGGGACGCGACCCAAGGGCTGGATGATGTGGTACAAGCAGCCTGTGCCGTGCCTCAGGAAGCTGGACCTGCCGGCACGGCACGACTGACGCACAGGCGACTCCCCATCGCCTGTCCTGCAGGCACAGCCAGCTGGTGCTGTTGCCAGCCGCATGCTGCCAACCCCCCCACGCTCTCTGCTCGGCAAGGCAGAAACATGAGTACCGTTAAACCTGTCTATGGCCTCCTGCCGCAGGCCGCCAGTGATGCCGCCGTCGATCCGCTCATACTTGTAGCCTTCGTACTCCAGGAAATCCTCCAGCAAGTCCAGCATCTTCGTCATCTGCAAAGCAAGGTGACCCTGGCACAAGTGGCTCCACCTGGCCCGGGTCCCCAGCTCCCCCTGCACGCTCTGGGGACCAGCCCTGCCCTGCCCAGATGGGACCCTGCCCAGACAGGACCCTGCCTGCAGCCCAGAGGCCACATCTTCTACAGGCAGCTTTTTCAGCACAAGGGCCTCGTGTCTGAGTGGCCCTCCCCAATGGGGAGCACTGTTATTGTCATCTCCTCTTCATCCATAGATAAAAGAGGTTTAAAATATCACAGTGAGTCCCTCAGGAGAGAATCCATCCATCATGACTGCCACAGAGGCCATGCAGCCTGGGGACAAGCTGTCATCAGATCATCGACCTCCCTCTATCTGTTCCTAGCACAGGATTCTCATACAGAACAAAAAAAAAACCTTCAAAGATGTATCTGTTATTAAACCTTCCCTGCACTCACCTGGGAGAAGATCAGAACTCTGTGACCCCCATCCCGTAACTTCTTCAGCATCTTTTGGAGCAGCATCAGTTTTCCAGAAGATTTGACCAAAGAATTGCCGTCATAGGATCCATTGGGCAGAACCGGGGCCTCCTGCGAAGGTATCCCAGTCAGCCCCTTCAAGGACAAGGCTCACGAACTTCACTCAGTAACTTCACAGGCATTTCGAAGACCAAATCCTCGTATGAAGCCACCCGCATGAAAACCCACACTGTTACCCCAAGATCGCGGAAGCAGCTCCCACCGACAGCTTACACACACTGTTCTGAGGAACGTCTCCCCAGCGCAAACACGGCTGACGTACCACCGCTGCCACGGGGAAGAGGTACGGGTGATTGCAGCACTTCTTCAGGTCCATCATGATGTTGAGCAGCGAGACTTGGTTCCCACCACCTTTAGAATTCAGTGCTTCGAAATTCCGCGTCAGTATGAACTTGTAATACTTCCTGCAGGAAGGGGAACAGGACAGACACCCTTGTTAATCGGGACAGATGTGGGACCGGCATAAGCAGGACAGCACCAAATTAAACCCCACTCACACCATTTCAAAAGGGACATTTGGACATTTTCAAGGGGTGGTTCAGCACCCTCAGCCCAGGGTCAGGTTTATTTGAATGCTCTGTGGACACCACAGCTCCCATAGGTGGGATGGGCTCAGGGGCACAGCAGCCAGAACCAGTGGGTGTAAACTGAGCCCTGCCCCCGCCTCCATGCTGGGAGGAAGTGACAGCCCGTCCCCACAAGTCCCCAGTCTCTGCAGAAGATGCTGCTGAAGCTCAGCAGGTCATCCTGAAACAGAGGGAGCTGAGCAAGCGTCCCTGGAGCAGGGGATGCTCCAGTCTGACACCCACTGAGCTGGCAGCATAGGCTACTGCCAAGAACAGGGGACAGGGGCTCAGGCCCGGTGTTTTCTGTGCCCCCAGAAGCAGCAGAGCCACGCCAACAGCTGGCCAGCACCAAATGCTTCCCACTGCGCAGCCAGGGCTGCATGGAGCCCAGTTCACCCCAGCTGAACGCGCTCCTCAGTGAGACTAAGTGTTCTATCTCTTCCTGCAGCAGGCCCGAGGACTGTGGGGTGTCTGACCTGTAGAACTCCACCAACACCCACCGTGCCGTGGGGAGAGGGAGCCAGCCACCCCCAGGAGCTGCACTGCAGTCACTCACTTCTGCATCTGGCTCAGCTCCACTCTCACGATCAGCTCTGTCTTGGCCGGCATGTTCTTGAACACATCTGCCTTGAGCCGCCGCAGCATGTGGGGACCCAGCAGATCGTGGAGCTTTTTGATCTGGTCCTCCTTGGAGATGTCAGCAAACTCCTCCAGGAAGCCCTCCAGGTTACTGTGAAAGCAGCCAGAACAAATCCACCAGCGCTGAGTGACAGTGGGAAACACAAGAGCAAAGACAGCTGGGTTTTTAGGACTTAAAAGCACAGGCAGAGCTCTCATGGGGTACGTGAGGTAGCACTCCTGTGCACGTATCTGAGCAGAGCAGAAGCCAGACCGAGGAGCCGCGCGGATAGCCAAGGGGAAATTTGCACTAAGGGCACTAATACAAGGTCTGAACAAGCTCCCCACAGTACCTCTGTCTCCTCAGAGAGTGGGAAGTGAAGGCAGGTTTCAGCTCCTCACTCACAAATGTCACGATGGGTAACAAGGCAAGAGCTCCCCACGGAATAAATCTGGGCTTACATTAAGGGTGTGTGTGGCTGCTGTGAGAAGGCACAGGGCGATGTGCTTTGCCACCTGCCTGCCAGTGCAGATCAGCAACACCGACACAGCAGAAACTGGATCCAGGCACAGAGAGGAGCCCAGGAAACTGGAACTCCCTGCAGAGCTGCCCCGCACTCAGCCCCGGCTGCTCTGCCTTTCAGAGACTTACTTAAACCTCTCTGGAGTCAGGAAATTGAGCAGGTGGAAGAGCTCTTCCAAGTTGTTCTGGAGCGGGGTCCCAGTGAGCAGTAGCTTGTAATCGATTTTATAGCTATTTAATACTCTGAAGAACTAGGAAAAGAAATGAGATGAGGTGAGGTGAGGTGAAAAAGAGCTCCAAGGAGCTGCTTTGTCCCTGGGGACTCTGCAGGCTGCACACATGGAGACAGCAGTGACCTCTGCCCCCAGGACAGGCACACAGAGCAGACCACAGCCTGCACGTCCTGCTCTGAGCCACCCCCTTGGAGCACAGGCAGCCATCCTGAATGTCCCTGGTCTCACCATCTGCCTCCCCCTGCACTGGGGACTGGGGAAAGGTCCCGGGGCCAGAGGCTGCAATTAGCCTCAGGGAAAAGGGAGAGGAAGGAAAGGGATCGATTCCCTTCCACTAAGGCAGCCATGCTGCCACCTGTTTCCCTGCTGAAGGATTTTTAACACCAGAGGATGTTAGAGAGCAAATCCACCACAACACAGGTCCCAGGCAGAGCCTGTGTGAGGCAAGGACATCGTTCAGCTCCCAGGGAGGAAAGCATGGAGCAGCAGACCACACTGCTAGGGTGGTGTGTCTTTGGGGCACTAGCTGTACCAGAAAACTTACAAACATTTGCTACCTACTTTGGACTGGTTGTTCTTCAGCCTGTGTGCTTCATCCACCACCAAACAGGCCCACTCAATGGAGCCCAGCACCGCCTGGTCAATGGTGATCAGCTCATACGAGGTGAGCAGGACATGGAACTTGATCTGGGCTTCCTTCTGGAGTAGGAGAAGGAAAGAAGAGCCTGGATAAGAGGGCAGGGAATGGGACAGCCTCTGCCTTTGCTGCAGCTGCACACAACCCCAGGAGAAAAGGGGGACTGCCTGCAGTGCACAGCACCAGTAGCAGGGCCAGGGCACAAGTCATGCCAGCAGAAAGGGTCTGGCAGAGATCTTTAAGGTTCATCACAAATCTCCTGCATTTGTAAACAGTGCCAGCTTCCCTCTGTCGAAAACTCCCGATTAAGGACCTAATCAACCTCCCTCTCTGGGTCAAATTGTGCTCTCTCCCTTTCTTACTGGTGGTTGAAGTACTGGGTAGGGCACAGACTGAGCTCCCACCTTCATCCGGAAGACCTTCTTTCCACTCCGGATGGCATTGTCTTCAAAAGAGAACTCATTCTCCCGGATGACTGACCGGCTTTCTTTGTCCCCAGTGTAGGTCACAACATAGAAGTCAGGTGCCCACATCTCAAACTCACGCTCCCAGTTGATGATGGTGGAGAGAGGGGCGCTGACCAGATACGGCCCTTTCGAGTGGCCCTGCCCAGGGAGACAAAGTCCCGTCTGTTCTCCCCATGCTGAGCAGCTCTCGGCTGCCTCGGGGACTGTCGCGTGCTCCACTCACCTCCTTGTACAGGGAATACAAGAACACAATAGTCTGCACGGTCTTGCCCAGCCCCATCTCGTCAGCCAAGATTGTATCTGTCCCCTGGGCCCAGGAAAACCTCAGCCAGTTTAGCCCTTCCAGCTGGTACGGATGGAGCGTGCCACCCGTGGCGTCGATGTACCACGGCTGCTTGTCAAACTTCACCGTAGGCTGAAAAGAGAGACACAACACAAAGCAGTGAGAGCCAACCCTGCTTCTTTCTCTGCAGCCAAGCACATTCCTCTTTAGCCTTGTGACACCAAACAGCCCCAAAAGAGACGCAGACATGGTCACCAGCAGAGCACAGCCCTCAGGCTGCTCACTGCGAAGCCATCCTGGAGCTTTCAATAAAAAAAAAAAAACAAAACAAAAAACCCCACAAAAACAAACAAACAAACAACAGCAACAACAAAAAAAACCACAAACCACCACAAAAAACAAGGTCCCCAAAGGAACCAGAGGAGAACAACATAACAGGGTGGGGGGCAGACAGACCTCACTCTCCCTGGGTTCAAACACTGCTGTGCTGCCCCGGCCCCATCTTACTCACATCCACAAGAGGCGTCTCCGGAGGCTTTTCCAGCTTCTCCTCTTTCAGCTTTTTCCCTTTCTTGTTCAGCTTCTTCAGAGGGCGTGTGTCCTCCCCCAGCATCAGCTCCCTGCAACAGCCAGTGCCATCAGGAAAAGGCAGGCAGGCATTCCTCTCCCAGCCACAAGCCAAGGGACAGAAATGCCTCTCAAACTCCACTGCCTCACTTGCCATGGCAGCTTTTGTGGCCCACTTCACACGGGCACTCGGAGAGTATTAATTTTCCCCTCCCAACAGTCCACGCAGCATCATCAAAACCGCAGAACAGCCACCTCCTCATAGTACCGTGTTTTTTCCCCCAACACGGACATGGAATTGCCCTGAAGTGCAGCGAGACCATGAATATCCCAGCAGTATAAACGCAGGGGAAGGGGAGCACAGGCTGGGAAGCAGCAGGGAGAAGGGATTTCCCTGCAGCCTGACATGGCATCCCAGGGGTGCCAGCGTTCCCAAAGCACTCAGCAACTGCTCTCTGAGGAGAGAGGTCCCTGCGAGCAGTGCCACTGTGTTCAGAAGGGAACATCCTTGAGTCCTCACTCGTCCCAAGCACCCACACAGGCTGCCCTGGCTCTGCTGGGCTCTTCCAGGCTTCTGCAGCCCAGCTGCTGCCCAACCACCCACCCAGCTCCTACCTGTGGTTCCAGTAGAGATGTTTGAGGTTCTCATAGTAGGGGATGTCAATCTCATCAATCTCCCAGGTGCACTGGTCATACGGCAGGTCCTTCCACTTGATCAGGTAATGGATGTCTCCCTTTTTGTCAAAGCTGTAACGCAGGGCACCAAAAGCCTCTCACCAAGTGACCCTCGGCCCTGGGAAGCCACCAGACACAACCTGCTTCCACAAACCCGTCTGCTTCATCCTCTGCTGTTACCCACAGACCACAACATCCAAGCAGAGGTAGGAAAACTCAAAGTATTGACACAATCCGCCACGGGTGTTATGTCACTAAGCTGCTCTGCCATCCACCAAACAACCTTGTTTCCCTGTTTTACCAAGACTGGAGGAACACCAGCACTCGCCTTCCTTCTCTGCAGCATTCTCTGCTCTCTGAAGTCTTGCTTACACTGAAAAATGAATAAATACACTGCCGGGTCTGATTATATGCGTAGGGGGAAAAAATCCTTGCCTTCTGAGCAGACAGTGTAAAGCTTACATGGAAATTAGCCTGGAAGCTTATTTATTTTCTGCCAAGCAGTCATCAAGCAGACTTACTGCTTGAAATTTCCAGTTGCCACTTGAAACGTAGAAATTCAACAAGAAGGTGTCTCTAGCTGCTCAACGTACAAAAACCATCTGCACAGCAATTCCATACGCAGGAAATTTCTTCCACAGAAAAGAAATGCAAACGTCAAGGCTCCGTATGGGAGTCAGGCCCCTGTTCAAACTCCTCTCCCCAGGCCCCATGCCCATCGGCATCGGCAAGTGGGAATAACGTACCTCTCGGGTACACAAAGCCCTGCTGCCACCTCACCTCACCTCTGACGTGAGCGGGGAGGGGCTGTTTCTGAGAGGAAGCAGTGACCTACACGGACACGGGCTGCTGTCCTAGTGCAGCTGAGGCGAGCGCCAGCAGCCGCAGGGCACAACTGGTGGGAGCAAGACCCACCACTGGGTTGCAGCAGCAATTTATGGAATGATTATGGTTAGGCTGTAACAGAGACCCAAACAATATGTCTGGGAAGTGCGGAACAATTCTGTGCATCCACTTCAGGAAAATTTACTCTCTCCATTTTTAACATGCAGCATAGCAGAAACGAAAATAAGGCAGGGATCCATTTGTTCCTGGCCTTGGCTTCACCTTGGGAGCAAAGCCCCGAGGCCACAGAAACCACAAAACAAGCCAGCAGCTGAAATTCCTCCAGCCCAAGGCTTGGCTTCGCAGAAGGACAGCAAGCACTTCCCAGCCCCAGGAGTGGAACTCAGTCGAGCACAGAAACCTCGCAGCAGGCAGTGCCAGGGGCTCAGCCAACAGTATGAACTGTACGTGCAGGAGCTGCGCACGAAGGGGAAACCTGCAGAGAGCACAGACCCGCTGCTCAAAGCTTCACCTGCAGAACACGCATGGGGGTCCTGGAGAGGACAAGCCCTTTGCCATGGCCCTCCCTGGCTTGCAGCAGCATCACTCAACAACAGCACTGCCAGGGCCTTCCCATGGCCCGTTCTCGCGTCACCCTGCCCACAGCTCCCCACCTGTGGTTCAGGATGCGGTGGATCATCATCCACTCTGGCTTGATGCCGTAGCGGTAGAACCGCTCCTCCATCTTGGCATACTGCGGGTCTTTGTTCTTCCGCTTCTCCCTCTGGCTGTCCTCGTCCCCGGAGCCATAGTCGAAGGCCGGCGGCTCGTCCATGTCGTTCTTCCGTTGGTAGTTGCGGTACATCACGGTGTGGTAGAGCTCCAGCTGCGGCAGGAGGGAGCCACGCTCAGCCCGCAGGACGGGCACGGGCGCCATGCCGCCGGCAACGCCGTGCTGGCTCACCTGCAGCTCCTTGACCCAGGAGCAGTGCCAGTAAGAGAGGCCGGCCCACTTGACAAAGAACTCGCGCTCCGGGATCCCTTCCAGCACCTTCGGCGGGGGCAGCGGCAGCTCAGCGGCCGGGGTGGGCAGCACGGCTGGGAGCGAGGCAGCGGGAGGCTCCTTCCAGGCCCAGTGTAGGATGCGCTGGACTTTGCCCTTCAAGGGAGGGCACTGGGGAGAAAAAAGCAAAAGGGAAAGAGCATCAAATGGGGCTGGATATCCCATCTAGAAGTGCAGGGAAGCCACCAGCTGGCAATCGCCACAGGGACCAGAGACATCCGGGGCTTCTCAGGCACAGGCAACTGGCAGCGATGTTCCCCCAGGGAGGGGGTTGGTGGCAGAGGGCAGGATGTCAGCCCTGCAGCAGGACTTCGGGAGAGGGTGTCAGGGGCAGAGGTGACTGGGATACTGATCCCCAGGCCAGGCAGGTGTGGGAGCAGGGACGGGGTGAGGAACGCTGGGAACACTCACTGTACAGCGAGGGCAGAGCCATTCACCGTTCGGGATCTCTGGCAGCGGCGGGTTCAGGCAGTGCAGGTGGTAGGAGGACGGGCAGGTGTCGCAGCAGAGCAGCTCCCCTCCGTCCTTACAGACCCGGCAGAACTCCATGTGGTCGTCTTCCTCCTCCTCACCACCTTCTTCTTCCTCTTCCTCCTCTTCCTTCGGCTCCCACTGGATGCCCTCCTTCTCCTGGGAGAGGACAGCCAGCATAATGCCGAGGGTTCCCATCACCCACCTACCCACAACCACGGGACCCCAACCCCACTCACACAGTGGGGGCAGCTCCACTTGCCCTCAGGGGCCTTCTCCAGCTCAGGGTCAAGGCAGACAAGGTGGTAGGCACGGGGGCAGGTGTCACACAGGATGATCTCCCCGCCCTGCTGGCACACCTCACAGTAGTCCTGGTGGTCCGTCTCGTAGCCATCCCCTTCTTCGACTGCAAGCAAGGGACAAGTGTGGGGTCAGAGGGACAGCAGAACTGCCAGCTCTCCCGGGAGGGAACGGGACGCTTGCTCCTTTATGATACAGTTAGGGAAATAAGGAAAGCATTTCGCCTTGGACCCCTCTGTTACATCCCCCTACCTCTCTGTCCCTCAGCACCACAATTCATCTTTGCACACAGCATCATCTCACCTCTGTCTCTCTTTCTCTCTCCACACTGTATCATCCTTTGGTTCCTTCAGGCTCTCAATGGAGAATGCCAGAACCTGGAGAGGTTGCAAGGGAGGCCAGTCAGAGAAACCTCCCAGGTACCAGCACCACCAGCTGCAAACACACCATGCAAGGGTGACATGGCCAACGAGGAGGAATACTCCTCCCCTGGCACTACTCTGCTCTTCCTGGGTGCTCACTGGGGCAGAAGCAGGAGCTCTCTCAACTTGGCATGGACAGGAAGAGGAAAGGAGGCACAAGGCCTTGCAAGCGCCAGAACAGCTTGTCTCAATTTCCAGCTCTGCCACAAACTCCTGGCACGGACTTTGGACCTTCTGCTCCTCTGGCACACAGCAGGAGCCACCTCACTCCAGCGCGAGGGCCCTCATACAGCAACGAGCACGGAGAAGATGAGATGCCCTTCACACAGGAGATGTGAAGCCAGCTGCCCAGCATCACACCTTGACTGTCCCACAGTCCAGAAGCTGCCGTTCCATTCCTTGGAACCAAAAACCCATCAGCAAAGCAAAGGAGGCAAAGAGTGAGCCTGAATCTGAAGCACCTCGTGCCAAATGAGGACACAAGGTAAGAAAGGCAGTGTGCGCTGTGCAGCAGCACAGGAGGTAGGGATGGCACGGGAAGTCAGGCAGGGCGGCACTGGGTGCCAGCAGTCCCTGTCAGCACTGAGAGCTGGAGCGGAGCTTGGGGCACCTTGGTGCAGGGGGGATGCTCAGAGGGCAGCACAGGGACAGAGGTGCCATGGTGTGGAACCCATCTGTGACCCTCCACAAGGGAAGGGATGTAAGAAGATGCATGCAAACGTGCCTGCCCGCTGGGAGACCTCAACAGATGCTTTCTACCACTGTCAGCATGCCTCCCTCATCTTACATCACTAGCACAGATCTAACCCTGCCTGACTGCATGTCTCACTCAGACAAAACGTCCCTTGTCTTCACACCTTCTCGCCCGCAGCCTGCCCGGCTCCACTGGGAGCTTGCCAGGAACCACATCTCTCCAGGGGCTGCTCCTCAGAAAATCACTTCCCTGGAAGCCCCACAAATTCTGGAACTTTACTGCTAGAGGACAAATCCTGGTGGGATCACACAAGTAGGCAGGGTGCCAGCTGACCACACTGCCCATGACGCATCCCAGTGCCCAGAGCACAGGCAGGGTCCTGAGCTGGCAGCAAGGTGGGCAGGTGGGCTCTGTGAGCCACGGCACCGTTTTAGGGAGAGCACTGCAGCCACGGCTCTCCCGAGGCAACTCCGGGTGGCCACAGGGAGCTGGCGTGGGGCAGGTGAGCCCCAGGCGGTGGCTGATGGCTGGAGAGGCCTGGAGGGAGAGTTCACTGCACAACGATGCAAAAGCTCTGCTGCCAGGCTGCTCTGCTGGCACTGGCACGGGGTGGGTGAGCCAGTGCTCCACAGCAGAATCCACTCGCTGCCCACCCACAGCAGGGGCTGGACTCCAAGACAGCACCTCACACGCCACATACACAGCCAAGCACAAGCACATCTGCTCCCACTGAGCCAGAGCCAGCCACAGCCTGGAGCTGCCACAGCCAGGGAAGCACTGGCTGAAGAGGGAAATCCAAACAGAACAGGAACAGAGTACAAAGGATGGCCTACTCCTCTTTTTCTTTCTCCTCCTCTTCCCTCTCTTCCCCAGGCCGGCCGAGCACTCAGAGCGCACTGAGGAGCTGTTGATGCTGGCACTGTCGAAGTCAGATTCCTCCCGTTCCTCCTCTTCACTCTGTGAGGGAGAAAGTGAAGCACACACAGTCCAAGTGCTCACTCCCACAGAATGCCAGAGGCTGCAGAACAAATCCCAGAGACCCCCATAAATCCACGTGGGACCATCAGCCAGTGGCTGAGCTCCTCAGAACACCCTCCCTTCCCCGGGAACAGAGTAGCCAGAGCAGCAGGGATGGTGGCAGGGCAAGTGTGCTCCTGGTACCCACAGCCAGGGCTCCCAGGAGCGTGTCACTCGTTGTGAGGAAGCAGGGAAACCTCCTCGATGGGATCAGTGTCCCCACTGGGCAATCAGTAAGTGTAGATCTGACATCACTAGAGTCCAAAGGCCGTTACCTGGCACCACTCAGCACAGGGCCAGCTCGGACAGCTCACAGCATGGTGTGATTGACAAGCAAATTGCAGAGCACATTTCAAACTCATAAATCAATGCATCAAGCCCCTTCTCAGCCTCCCTGACAAGAGGAGGGCCCACGGTTTCCCCTGCAGCCTGCTGTGCCCATTCCCAAGCATGGAGGTAGCACAGGGTGCAGCCGGCCAGGCACGCTCCAACAGCTCGGCATTGCGCTGGCCGCCAGAGCTCGCAGCCTGACACCACCCTGGGTGCAGACACCAGAATCAGAGATGGGGGAGATGAGCCCCTGCTCCCAATCCTGTGCAGTCGGGCCCCCTTCTGCCTGGCAGAACATTGCCCCCCCACCTCGCCACACCCGTTTCAGCTGTCTCAGCCCCTTTGTGTGCCTGCACCCAGGCACTCGCACTTGACCTTCCTTGTAATGCAAAGAGAGGTAAGCAGGCCCAGCATTCAGTGGCACCAAACATAATAACACGTCTGAATTCTTATTCTGGAGTCTTATGCATACAAATCCCTCATTTGCACACTACTAATCAAGCACTCAGCACTCCGGCTGCAGGCTGGAGAATGCACAGATCCAGAGAGCACGTGGAAACGGGATGAATGTTTTTGTGATGCGGATTGAGAAGGTGCAGCAGTGAGTGGCTGCTGGCACAGCTCCTGTCGCTTTGGCTCTGACGCACAAAGGTGTTTACAAACTGGTTCTGTTACGGGAACTAGAGCCAGAGCCAGTGAGCTCTGAAAAGGGTGAACTAATGGGATTTTCATCAATTATGTTATCAAGACCTATAAGAGTTACACTCCTATTCTATACTTATATAAGAGATTTATTCTTTAAAATGCTCTGTTCTTTAAAACATGCCTGATATTCACATGCTGGGAAGAGCAGAGCCCGCAGACTGCTGCAGGGCCCTGCTGCCGCGTGCTCGCCGGGGAGCACCAGAACCCCTGGGCGCTGCTGTGGGATCAGAGATGCCCAGAGGCAGGCTGTGCTAACGCAATTAAAGCATTCATTAATTCTCTTGGACATACGGTTCAGCTGGAGTGCAAGCCCTGAAGAATTCCCTTGCAAATGAGATCTGAAATGATGGCGTTGCCAACCTCATCACCGAAAGCACACGTGGTGATAGGATTTTAGCAGAAATTGTGCCCAAAAGCGATGTCTTTACAAACCTGGACACAGCTCTATTGAAGCATGAATGACCATGCTGTGCAGGGACTGGTGCTCATCGAGGGGCACAAAGGAGGCTGTGACACCTCCTGCACAGGGGAGGCTTCAAGGGGAGGGCTCATCTCAGCATTTCCCTGCCTCCCCGACACCCAGGGCCCCCCACACCCAGGGCCCCACACACTTACAGAGGAGCACTTTTTCCTTTTGCTGGGGATTCCTCCAAACCGGAATTTCAAGCCTGACATCTTTTTCCCCTTCCCCTTTTTCTTCCCATCTTTGGAGCCCTTGATTTTCTTCCGCACACCTGGACCTGAAGAAACAGAAGCCTTGTTTGATACTCTACAAAGAGCTGTCCCCCAAATCACCCCCTACCCCTGATTTACAAGGAAGATGGGAGAGCAGTGGGGATCCCAGGGAGCCAGGCCGCAGCTCGTTCCATCCACAGAGCACATCCTTCAGGGTGAGAAGCTGCAAGCCCAGAGCCTGTATGCATGAAGAACTGGGGGAGGAAAGACCTGCCCTGGGATCCAGGAGGGGGAACAGAGCCCACAGAGCACAGGGCTGCAAGTACCAAATGGGGCCTCAGGGTTCCTTGAGGTGGGGAGAAGAGGTGGCAGGAATGGGAGGTAGGATTGCGGTGCTGAGCTCCCAGCGTGGGAAGGCTGCTGTGCTCCTGGTCAGCTGCCAGCTCTGAGCTGCTTGGTCAAAACCTCACAAGGAATCAAGAGCCAACAGCTGCACAGAGCGGTAACCTTCCCAAGGAGGACCACGGCGCGAAGGGAGATCCCTCCCTTCCCATGACTGCCCAGCTCCTGCAGCGATTTGCACGGCCACGCCCAAGCATGGGGACAGCAGCACCAATCTGCTCTCAGAAACAGGAAAACGTGGGCGGCTGGAGACCCCTTCCAACACAAACCAGACTGTGATACTGCAGATTGAGATGGTTGGCTCGCTCCTCGCGAGTGGGCTTTGAAGACAGTCACCTTGCACCCAGCTGCTGGAACAAATCCTCTGCTCTGAGGAAGAGCTGCAGCCTCACCGCCAGTGCCTGTCCACCGCTCACCCCTTGCCATCTTGTAGGCAAAGCCCCTGGCTCGACAGCCAAACCCGCCTGTTCATCTGGCCAGACCACCCCTGCTCTGCCAACACAGCTCTGCCCTCCTATCACTAACCTACAAAGCCTCTTCAGTTCCGACACCAGACTGAGGATTCTGCTGCTTTCTGGAGGGTTTCACGACACTGCAGAATCCCCCAAGAGAGAAGATGACCCAGAACTACATGGCCCAATCACATATTTAAGATCTAAGAATGAAGCTGAGTGCTAACTGACAGAAACTGCTAAAAATCCAGAAGGTCCGGAAGGCTGCCAGGGTGACCTACCACGGTTCACAAACCACAGCCCCCTCAAGGACTTCTCCAAGAGACATGGGAGCTGCAGACCCACCTCAGGTACTACCTTTGCCTCCCCATTTTGCTGAAGCACATGCCCCGCCTGGAGACACTCTCCCAGCTTTGGCAGCCTGCAGACAGGGCTGCCCAGCAGGGTGCACACCGCT
>JAAGNO010013200.1:0-14520 GCA_033439905.1 Ceryle rudis | reverse complement strand
GTGGAGATGTGGTGCTGAGGGACATGGGTTAGTGGTGCCCTGGCAGTGCTGGGTTAACGGTTGGACTGGATGATCTGAAAGGTCTCTTCCAGCCAGAATGATTCTGTGATTCTGTGAATGGTGGGAACCACAGACGCTCACTACCTCTGAAACAAGGGCAGATGAGTTCCAGTTTGTGAATAACTGAGGATGTCTCTGCTTGGAGAGGTTGTGGAGTCCCCATCCCTGGAGATGTTCAAAACCTGAATGGACACAGTCCTCCTGCTGTAGCTGACCTTCCTTCAGCAGGGATGGGATAAGACAAGGCCCAGAGATTGTTACCAACCTCAACTATTCTCCGATTCTCAACAGGAAGGCTAAAAATAAAAGTTAAGAGTGCCCAGTGTGGCAGTGATACCTGTTTCTAGACCAAAGGGATTCTAGGTTCCTTCTCAAAGCATTACCCAGCACGCTGCTGCAATAGAAGGCCATGCTGTAGAACACCACCTCCCACCAAAGCTGACCTGAAAGGCTCCAGCCACACAAAGCACTCAGGGCTCACGCAGCTGCCCGGGTCAACTCTTCTGACTCAGCTGGAGCCCACAGGGAGGCAGCCTGAAGGAAAAAGGGTTCTGCTTATTGCTGCCAACCCTCCTCCCCCTCTGCTCACCGCTGCTGCTCCCACAAAAGCAGGTGTCTAAGATCTGGTTTTAAATAACAAACTACACCTGGAAAATATAATGAAGTTATTTGATCTGTAAATTGTAGTTTTGGCGAGCTAGCACTAAATAATCACCGCTTTCACAGCTCTGCACAATGGAAAACAGGGGGGGTTTCTTCTGGGCTCGTACCCTTTTGTATCTGTCTTTGGCAGCCTCGAAGTTCCGCTTATAGTAGAGGTAGTTGCCAAACTGTTTCTCTGTGTCTGCCACTTCCAACACCTTTTGTAACGGAAACGTACTCTGCTGCTCCTGTACAAAGAAACACCTGAATTTCAGCTGAAACGAAAGGAAACGGGCAGAGAGCTCTGACAGGGCCATGCTGCACAGTGCCCTTTTGTTCACAGAGCAGCAGCCAGGCAGCTGCCAAGGCCCCTGCAGTGTCCAGCCTGGCCACCACCACATGGTGTTCCCCTTTGCCAAGGAAACTGTTCTTGTGCTGGGAACTCCTGAGGAAGGAAGAGCGCTACCAGCCAGGCTGGGAAGCTCACCGGGAGCAAAGGGACTCCAGGAGAGGGGGGGTGGGGAAAAAAAAGGCAAGAATTTGTTCTTAAATCCCACCCATCTCTCCCACCCACTTAGCACAGAGCAGACAGTGCAAATGCTACTGCTGGCACAAAAAGTGAAGCTACTTGAGAGACCATTGCTCTAGAGCTCAGCATCACCCAGGGTGGCTGCTCTGAGCCAGCTCCAGGACCAGCCCAACACCCACACAAGACACCAACCAGCAAAACAACAATAAAACTGGTAAAAATCGAGGGACAGTTTTTCTCCTGGGTTTGTGAGTTTGAGCCAGCTCCCAGAGAGAGACGAGTTCGCCAGAAAGGGCAGCCAGCCAACAAGAAAGCTTCTCTTGCAACAACTCCTCCTCATTCGTGGGGCTGCGCGTGGAATAAACGGCCTATGCAGCAGCAGGAGGGAATGGGGAGGACCTGCCCCCTCAGCACTGCTGCCTGTGCCCCACGCACTGACCCACAACCACAGCCCAAAGCCCTTGACATGAAAAGGAGGAATTAACAATAACACCATAAGTCACCAGGGAGCAAAGCGAACAGTGAAGGAGCACTTGGGAGAGCGGCCAAGGAGCAGGGACAAAGGGTAGGGGCTGCAAGGGCCGGGGGGCGCCACGGGACGCTGCAAACTGAACAGGATATTTTACAGACAGCTTGTTACTCTTTCTTCCGAGAAATTCCGGGAAGCTGGTGCCCTCTAGTGAAACTACGAGGTTTCTGGTAAAGCTAAAAATAAATGGTCCAGCACATGGGAGCAAACAAAGGCAGCACCCAGCTTCTCCCTCCTCGTGGGAGTGCAACGGAGCAAGGTGTGTGGGAGCAGTGTTAAAGGGCGTGTTTGTACCCGGGCAGAGCCCCGGGTCTGGATAATTACACCTGCAATTAAGGTAACCCTACGTAATACCCGAGCAACTGGAAGGTGACAAAGGTTTAACCTCCAGATTTAGGTCTCAAACCTCATTAAGGCAACTCACGGAAGTCAGCTCAAAGAAGGCGTCGGACTAAGCCGAGTCTAGGAAGTCGTGCAGCTCCACCTCGAACGTGACCGTGGCGGCCGGGGGAACGAGCGGGTAGCAGCCCCGCTGCCCATAGGCGTACTGCGGCGTGAAGACGAATCTCGCTGCCTCCCCCTTCTTCATCGTCAGCAGGCCAATCTCCAGGCCCAACAGCGTAATGTCTGTCGCAAGGAGATGGGGAAGGTCACGAGAACAGCGAACACGGAAACCCCCTCAGGCACCAAACAACAATTTCTCCTTAAGTCTGGAGAAAAAAAAAAACCCACAAGAGTCTGGAGTAGCTCCTATCTCAGCAACACCGATGGGCCATTGATCCCTGCAATGGGGGGCTGCTGAGGGACTGAGCACACAGGAAACACCGGCAGCTTCTCTCAGGTGAGCCACCAAGAGGAGCAGCTGCCTTGGGGCAGGTGGCAAGGACCCTGCTGCACAGGACAGTCAGAAGAGGGGGCAGAGGCTGATCCATTCCAGGTTGGCCATCACCCCTGTGAAGCAGGAGGTTGAAAGGTTTCAAATAACCTAAAGATACTAAACAGTGTCTAACTTCACAGGGCTTAACAGGTTGGTCTTTAGAAACCCTGAGTCCCAGGACAAACTTTCTGTCTCAAACTTACCTTTTCCGAGTTTCATCAGCTCAGGAAACCTGCGGTTGCAGTTTGTGCAGAAGGGCTCATCCGAGTCTTTGAAGTATCCCGAGTACCTCACTGTGCAGCCCAGAGCAAGGAGAGAGAAGCAAGAGTTTGACTTCATATCCAGTGACAGTACTGTCAGGAGCACACCAGGAGCTGGTTTTGCAACATCACCCCTTTATCCTGTCTTTTTTTTTTTTTTTCTGCTGTAGAACAGCAGGGGAAGCACAAATCACCTGGTGTTTTACACCAAAAACCTGGTCACGTCCAAGCAGAACTGACTGTGTTTTAACATCACTAGATAAAGCAGCTGCCTCACAGTCCTGATCCTGATCTAATGAGGAGATTTTGTGGTTTTAAGAACGGGGAACTTTGGCTGTAGAAATTAAAATGCCCCAAATTACCTGCAGAAATAGCTAACAAAGGCTTTCCTAACCAGAGCTGAAGTCCTGGAAAGGGAAACAAAGGGGAAAATGTGCCCCCCTGAGCTCTGCTGCTCTCCTGAGTACTGTAGGTGTGACTCTGGGTCTCACTCCGTTAGAAAACACACTAGTGGGCTTCCCCTCACACAGCACCAGGCCCCTGCACTTCTGGAACCACTTCCAGCTTCTTCTCTGTACCGTGAGCACAGGTGGGACCTGGAAATTCTGCTTTTCTCAAGGTCAAAATGTTCTTTCGTTTAATCTGTCAGCCACAAGAAGTTAAACAGAGTATTGGAAGTATTAAAATACTGATAAGGAGAGCAGACAGTCTCTGAAACAAAAAGATATCTTACTGTGTAATGGAAGCACTTTTAAGTTCTTCTTCTGATCTTATGCTTAAGTCTGAAGCACTCAGATTTGCCAGCCCTGAGCATCTCAACAATAGAGGCTCATGGGATCTTTTACAACAGGCTCTGTCCTCTCCATTTCCCCCAGCACATGCTTCAGGCCCAGCTACACCAACCAGAGCAAGGACCTTGCAGCAAGACATACAGGACAAAGACAAATACAAGATCCTGACTTCAGCCAACATTTCCGAGGATTTTAGATTTTTTTTTTTAAGTCATGCTAACTGCAATAAATTTAGCAAACGCTCTTTAGAGTCATAGAATTTTGGTTGGAAGAGACCTTTCAGATCATCCAGTCCAACCATTAACCCAGCACTGCCAGGGCACCACTAACCCATGTCCCTCAGCACCACATCTCCACGGCTTTGAAACCCCTCCAGGGATCATGGGGACTCCACCCCTGCCCTGGGCAGCCTGGGCCAGGCCTGGACAGCCCTTGCAGCGAAGAGATTTTCCCTCACGTTCAAACTAAACCTCCCCTGGTGCAACTTGAGGCCATTTCCTCTGGTCCTGTCACTTGTTTCTTGGAAGGAGAGCCTGACCCCCCCAGCTCCAACCTCCTGTCAGGGAGTTGCTGAGAGCCAGAAGGTCTCCCCTGAGCCTCCTTCTCTCCAGGCTGAACAACCCCAGGTTCCTCAGCTGCTCCTCACCACACTTGTGCTCCAGACCCTTCACAAGCTCCATTTCCCTTCTCTGGACACACCACAGCCCCTCAGTGTCCTTCTGGGAGTGAGAGGCCCCAACCTGACCCCAGGATTTGAGAATCAGCCGCATCAGTGCAGAGTACAGTAGGGCAATTTATAAAGGAAACTGCTCAGGAAAGTCAGTGGAGCCCAGAGGGCTGTACCCACGAAGCAGGGCACGGTGCTACTGCCCAGGACACCCGGCCCCCTGGGGAGCTGCGAGCTCACGCAATTCCCTGCGGGATGCCGGGAGCGGAGGACTCACAGCCCAGGACAAGGTGCAAACGCAGGCAGGGCCCTGTGACAGGAGGGTGCCCAGCTGCTGCCACACGGGCCCCGCGGCCTGCCCGGCACCACGGACCCGGCAGCCCCCGGCACCCCCTGGTACCTGCCACCGAGGCGTCGGGGGGCACGGTCGGGCCAGTGCCGGGGCGCAGCTCCTGCTTGCGCACCCCTCCATCGCCGCTCAGGTCCTGCAGGCCGCGGGCCCACACCAGGCCCTGGGAGGTGCTGGGGGCCGGGGCCTGTCCCGTCCTCTCCAGGTCCCCGGCCCTGCCCCGGGCGTCGCCTCCGGCCCCTCGCGGAGTCGCCATCCCCAGCATGGCTGCGCTGCGCCTCGCCCCGCCCCTCGCCCTCTCCACCAATCAGGGCAGAGCACACGCCCTGCGCCTTCAGCCAATCATGCTCCGAAGAGGGAGCTCGTCCCAAGCCGCTTGTTTAAGAGCCACGCGCGGGGAGGGACACGCCCCCTGCGCCGCTGCCAGCCAATGGGCGTCGGAGGCGTCACGGGGGGCCTCGCAGTGCACCCTGGGGGATGAAGTCCGCGCCCGGCGGGGCCCGCGGCTCCCACGGGGAGATCGGCCGCTTCCGGGCGTTGTTCCCTCCGGGAGACCCCGATGGTCCCCGCTCAGAGGCCGGGGCCGCGCTCTTCTCGCCCAGGGCACCGGCAGCGCCCCAAGCTGAGCTTGTGCTCCCGGCGCTGCAGGTAAAGGTCCCTTCTAAGGAGGGACATCCCCGCGGTCTCCTGTCACCCGCCAGCCCCCCCTTGGGGACCGGGTGCTGCTCCCTCCTGGTTTACTGCACCCCTTCGCCTTCAGTGTGAGGCTGAGGTGAGAGCCCCGGGCTAATCCTTGAGCATCCTATCTCAGCTTCTTCTGCCCCGTGGCCTCTGGAGGGCTGCCCCAAAGCTGGACCCGAGAAGCCTTCCTCATCCCCAGCTTCCCCTGGGACATGCTCAAAGGGAAGCCAGCAGGACGGCCGCAAGCCAAACACATCTGTGAATAATTATACAAGAAATTATACAAGATAATTATACAAGAAAGCACTTTTTGCAGAGTTGGACAAAAACACCCCTTCCTTGCCCCATGCAGTGCTTTGGGCTTCCTTCTGGTCTCTTCCACAAGGATGAAAGTTTTTCATCGAATGGCAAAAAAATACCATTCCAGCCAAAGAAGAACTTTAGTTGATAAGAAAGTTTTCTGGTGAAAATGTTTCCACTGTCCCAAGCAGCGCGGGTTGAGTGAAACCTCTGCGGGACTCGGGGACTTCGACTGGCTGCTTGGGGAAGCAAACACCGCTGGCTCTTATCACGGCTCCTGCTCACGCAGTCATATGATGGGTGTGCCCGTACCTGTGCGGCGGGACGGTGGGCAGCCCTTCGCCAGGGTGTGGCACCGTCCTCAGAGCAGGAGAGGGGGACAAGAGGCTGCCTGGCCTCTCCCTGGTGAGCAGGGACATCCCTGGCAGGGCTGAGGCTGCAGGACGGGAGCAGCTTGGCTGCCAGTGCCACCACCCACCTTGTCCCTCCCTCCAACCGAGTCAAAATCCTCAGCTTGACTGGGAGAAGCTCGGCATGCCGTGACGAGTGGAGCCGGGGCTGGGAGGAAGCTGTGCAGAGCACGTGAGTGGTGTGGCAGGTGGGAGGCTGTTATCAGGGTCTCTGGGAGGTCTTTCTGTGTGAGCAGAGGGAGCAGCTGAAGCTGGTGCCCCTGTACGGGGTCCTGCGGTGTCCGATGGGTGACCAGCTGATGTTCGAGCTTTCCTCGATGCACCAAACTCCTGTAGCAGTATCTGGCAAGAGCTGAGCTCAGGTCACAGCCTCCCCTTTCCCCGGGGAAGTTACCAAGTCTTGAACCTCACGTTTATTTTCCTTGACTTCAGATCATGTCTTTGACTTCAGGTTTATTTCCTTCAACATCCAGCCATGTATTTGACTTGCCCAGGACCTTGGTGGTTCTATTGGGCCGTGCTGGGAGCAGCAGGGGAGGCGATGCCACATGAACCTTAGAGCTGTTGAATCGGCACCCCCAGGGCTGGCGGGAGAGGCTGGGGTTTGGGCTTCTGTCTCTTGAGGGTGCTGGCCCCAAGGAGAGTGGGACACTGGAGGGACCAGAGACTGCACCATTCCCAGCCCTCGGATCAGACAGATCCAGCCTCAGAGGTGTTTACTGTGCGGGGGTTGTCCCTGACTCCCAGATAAATGTGCTTTTTATCGTTTCCTCTGCTTTTGCTTAGATGCATCACTTGAGCTAATTCTGCTCCTTCTGAGGGTGTGTGTGACAATGAGCCCAAAGAGATCTGGAGGAATCCCTCCAGGCCGGGGTCAATACTGGAATTTTTCAGCAGAAAGGTGCCTCTGGGCTCTGTGTCCAGTCCTGGCACAGAGGCAGGTCTCCTCTGAGGTGGGCTGTGGTCTGACACCCCGCCAGGCAAAGACCCACCTGGGACCAGCTTGGTGGTCGCTTGTGACACCTTAAGCACCTCCAGCACCACGCTGGTGTGGCCAAGCGTGGTCTCACATCTCCAGAGCCCAAACTCATTGCGGGTTAAAAGAAGCATCTCAGACTTTGTGTGGAGCCTACTGATGGGTTTACAACTGTCTGTGCTGTTGCAGATAAGTGGAGGTGATTCTCTGTTTGACCTTCTCTCCATCTTCACTCATCTCTGCTTACCTTGCTCTCACAACAGGACTGATCCCCACCGTGTTTCCCAGCCCAGGTCTGTGCCGCTGTGTGGGAAGCTGGCAGGATGGCTCGGAAGATGAGCATCAATGAGCTGGAAGACCAGCTCCTCTGTCCCATCTGCTTGGAGGTCTTCAAGGAGCCCTTGATGCTGCAGTGTGGGCACTCGTACTGCAAGTCGTGCGTGGTGTCACTCTCTGGAGAGCTGGACGGGCAGTTCCTGTGCCCCGTGTGTCGCCAGACCGTGGACTGCAGCTCCTCGCCACCCAACGTCACGCTGGCCCGAGTCATCGAGGCGCTGCAGAGCTGGGGCGAGGCGGAGCCCACCCCGGAGTCCTGCCCAACACACCACAACCCCCTCAGCCTCTTCTGCGAGGCCGACCGAGAGGTGATCTGCGGGCTGTGCGGCACCATCGGCAGCCACCGCCAGCACAAGATCACCCCCATCTCTACCGCCTACTGCCAGATGAAGGTTGGCGGAGCTGAACGGGGCTCCTGGGGTGGGGGTTTGGGCACCTGCTGTGCTTGCTGGCTAAACATCCCCTCTCCTTCACGGTTTGGGTGGCTGCCCTGCGGCAGAGAGAGTCGGGGAGTGTCGGCGGGGCCTTTCAAGGCTGTGTCCAAATACCATCAAAAAGAGTCTGGAGATAAGGCTGAGGCGAGGTGCCACAGGAGAGCAGGAAGGCAGGGAAACAGGAGCCCCAGCCAGGCAGAGTAAACAGCTGGCCTCCCCTGCCCAACATCACATGAAAGCCCCAGGAATGGAAAAGGACAAGGCCACCCGTCCCCTCCACTCCTGGCACTGGGGAGATAAGAGCAGGAGGCACCAGAAACACCATCTCTCTGTCAGGCCCCTTTAAATCCTGAAAGGCCGCAAGAAAGTCTCCCCAGAGCCTTCTCTTCTGCAGGTTGAACACCCCCAACTCTCTGAGCCTTTCTTTTCTCCTCCAAAAGGAGGAGAAGGAGCAGGAGCAGCCCCATCCTCTGGCAACCTCAAATCCTGTAGATCAAGAGTGTAAAGGTCAGCAGAAGGGGCAGGGCCCCAGAAAGCTTAGGGAAATCTTAGGAGAACATGGCTTTTGAGGGCCACATGCTCCTCTGGGGGTGACAAGTGCTGCCTGTGATCCAGGAGGACACCACAGAGGTCCCTCCTACAGAGGTGCTGTCTTTTAAGGAGGAGCTGTCTGTGCTGCTGACCGATGTTCACCAGTACAAGAGGAACCTGGATGAACACTTCAACAAACTCATCAACAACAAAAGCCGCATCGCAGTGAGTGCTGTGTGCCGAGAGAGCCTGGGTCCCCATGTCCTTTGTGTCCCGTGAAGCCCCTGGAGCAAATTCTCCTCCTGCTTCTCCCCAGCTCTCCTCCTCTCCTTCTCTTCTCCCTCCCCTGGGAGAGCAGACAGGGCTTATCTTCCACCCTGTTCCCTGAGGTTTGTGTTCTCCACGAAACTCAGGGATTAAACACAGACCTGGTTTCGGGAAGGGTGACGTAGCCCTGTCTGATGGCACAGCCTGTTTTCGGAAGGGGTGATGTAACCCTTGCTGAGCGTCCTGGTGGGAGCAGCACTCAGAGCTGGTTTGACCGAATGTCCTTGGAGGTGGGGAGATAACAGGAAAAGGACCCCACTTGGAGCAGGCTTCCCCAGTCAGAGCAACGCCGCTGGCTTCACACCGAGCTCATGCCCGGTTTAGCTGTGTGCCCGTTTCCCACGCTGTGGGTGTCTCCAAGGGACCTCCTGGCATCCCTTCTGAAGCCAGAGCTTCCCAGCAGGGCTCCTCAGAATGGCTAAACCCCAATGAAAGTGGAAGCTGCACCTTTCTCCTCCTTAGCTCAGGAGCAGAGGCATCCAAGAGCTCTTTCAAGGCTCTGACAGGACAGCAGGAAATCAAACTCTGGGGGAGGAGAGGTTAAGGCAGGGGTGCCATGGTGGTGAGCTGCTGAGGAGAGCAGGAGGAAACAGCATCTGGCCTGCTGTGCAGAGCTGCTCTGTATTTGGGAAGCCAGTGAGGGGCAGCTTGGTGGGACACGCTGACATTGCTGGTGGCATCTCTGAAACCAGAAAGCGGGTGGAGGGGGTGGAGCAAAGCAGCCCAGCACAGCCACTTGCTGTATCCCGACAGAACGAGGCGGATGTCTTCAAGTGGGTGATCCGGAAGGAGTTCCAGGAGCTGCACAGGTACATCGATGAGGAGAAGGCCACCTTCCTGGAGAGCATTGAGGGGAAGGCAGCCCAACTCATCACCTCCATTGAGTCCCAGGTCAAGCAGACATCAGACGCCCTGCAGAGACTTAAGGAGATGCAGAGCTCTCTGGAGGTACTCAGCAACGAAAGCCAGCTTGATTTCATCCGGGTGAGTGTGCTCATGGGTGACAGCAGGGACAGTCAGACAGGCTCTCCAGCCCCCAGAGCCTCAAGCCCTGTCCTGGGCAGTGGGAACCCTCACCAAGCACAGCTGGGACACCATGAGAAGTGAGATGTAGGTGCCCTCTGTCCAGCCAGGGCTTCTCCAGTGGGAGAGACCTGCCATCCACAAGAGGCAATGCCCATAGCTCTGCCAGGAGAGGAGAGTCCTGGCCTCATCCAGCCCGGGCCACAGACGTGTGGAGCTGTGACTGCAGAGGAGCTGCCGTTCTGTCAGTCTGCCGCCACTGACTCTTCTCTTTCTCTTGTGTTTTCCAGAAATATGGCTCCTCCCAGTTCAGGTGAGTGGTGGGACTCAGCAGTAAATGGTATCAATGGGGGTGACCAGTGCCTCCACACCAGGGCTAGAGGTCCCACACCAGTGGGCATCTCAGCATGGCTGGGGCAGCCTCTCATGGACACTGCTGTTGTGATGGGATGGCCACGGCCAGAGCCACGTGGTCAGCCCTAGGAAAGGGCAAGAGCAGCTGGCAAGACACCAGGGGCTCCATCATAAACAGCAGCCAGGTGAGGTCACACACTGTCCACATTGCCTGCATCACAGCTGCCCATGTCTCTCCAGGTCAGAGCTCCCCAGCCTGCACCCCGGCGATAGCACCTTTAGCCCCGTGTCCTTTAAGCCGTGTCTCCACCAAGGCGACATCAAGATGACCGTCTGGAAGCGCCTGCACCGCCGCGTCCTGCCAGGTACCACCCTGCCCCGTGCGCCCTGGCTCGGTGGCCTCAGTCTCTCTCTCTGCCTGTGTGCTCCTCACCCCCAGGAGAGCTCCTGGGGCAGTGGCTGGCCCAGTCTCGTGCTGGTAGCAGCCTGCTCTGGCGTAACGCTCCAGCTGCTGCCAGGTTCAGCAGTGCCAGCTCATGCCAGTCCTCTGGGCCGTGCCTGGAGCCCCTCTGCTTTCCTTCTAGCTGCGGAGATGCTGAAACTGGACCCGGTGACAGCGCATCCCCTCCTGGAGCTCTTCAAGGGTGACACGGTGGTGCAGTGTGGGCTCTACCAGCGCCGGGACAGCAACCCCAAGCGTTTCGACTCCAGCAACTGCATCCTCACCAGCAAGGGCTTCTCCTGTGGCCAGCACTACTGGGAGGTGATTGTGGGCACCAGGAACCACTGGCGCGTCGGCATCATCAAGGGCACGGTCAGTCGCAAAGGGAAGCTCAGCAAGTCTCCTGAGAATGGCGTGTGGCTCATCGGTCTGAAGGAAGGGAAGGTCTATGAGGCCTTCAGCACCCCGCGGGCCACCCTGCCGCTGACCGCCCGGCCCCAGCGCATCGGCATCTACCTGCACTACGAGAAGGGTGAGCTGAGCTTCTACAACGCCGACAACCCCGACGAGCTCAGCCCCATCTACACCTTCCAGGCGGAGTTCCAGGGCCAGCTCTACCCCATCGTGGACCTGTGCTGGCCAGAGCGAGGGCCCTACTCGCCCCCCATCATCCTCCCTGCGCCCGCCACAAGCCGGCACCCCTGGGCGCCCTACAACCGCTCTGCCCCGGAGGAGCCCGCAAAGCCCTGAGCCCGGCCGGCGGGATGAGGCTGTGGCCGAGTCCTGGGGCCTTCAGCAGAGGAGCATCAGGCTGCGTGCAGGGTTGTCCTCACATGGAAGCTGTGGTACTGAAGCTTCAGCACCACAGGAGGGTCCTTCCTCTCTCCTCGAAGAGCACCAGGTATCAACCTTGACCTCTGAATCCCCACCCCCAGTACTGCAGGCTGGCCCCAAAGCCTAAAACATGGCTGGTCTGTGAAGACCTCTCTATGGAAAGGAGCGTCTGCCTGAAAAGCATGAGCCATGCGTGTCCAGGGTCTTTGTTGGCACCTCTTTCTTCTAAATAAAGAGTCTGCGTTAGGTGAGCTGGTTGCTGGCTAACACCGGTACCTCTCTGAGGAACCGACTGCAGCTGGGACAAAACAGGAGCCAAAAAAGCAGCTGCAGAGAGCTGTTTGTCCTGGCCTGTGCCTCCTCCAGCTGCTCAGAGATACGAGGAGCTGGCGTGGGCAACCAGGAGCACAGCCTGCCCAGGTGGGGCAGTGCCAGGGAAGCAGGGCTGGGCACCCGGGCACAGCGAGGAGCACAGTCTGAGCAGCTCGGCCACCCTGCACACAGCCTGGTGGTGGCTCTGCAGCTGCCCCCCAGGGAGTCGTGGTTCCTGCTAACTGTAAAGAGTCACTTGGGACCTGGCCCTGGGGCTTGTCACCAGAATTCACAACCAGCCTGTGCCGACAGAGAGAGGCTGGGACACAAAATATGCCATTAGAAGGGTGTTTATTCCTGCGCATGAGGTATCCCCACCAAACTGGGGCATCCAAATGTGGTTTTACATGAGGTGTCCCTGCTATGGTGGGGGGCTTGGAACTAGATGATCTTTAAGTTCCATTCCAACCCAAACCGGTCTATGATTCAGTGACTGAGGGATGTAAGAATCACAGACTGGTTTGGGTTGGAAGGGACCTGAGCAGGGCACTGAGCAGGGACATCTGCAACTAGAGCAGGTTGCTCAGAGCCTCGGCCAACCTCCCCTGGGATGGTGCCGGGGATGGGGCAGCGACCACCTCTCTGGGCAACCTGGGCCAGGGGCTCACCTCCCACAGTGTTAAAACTTCCTCCCCTCCCTCCCTCTGGCCCGGCCCGTCCTTCGCTCACAACAGACTGACCGCCAGCCCCTGGCACTCCCCGTCACCAATCACAGCAAAGCTTTCCAGAGCAAGAGCCTTTCAGCAGCATTCCCGCCACTCGTCTATCGACCCAGGAGTCCCTGGAGTCCGTCTCTCCGGCGTTTCGCCCCCTCCCCAGCCCGCCAGCTCAGCCCGACTCCCCCCGCACCTTCCTGCGGGCTGCCCGGGCCGGGCCTCGGGCCTCGGCGGCCACCCGGCGGCCACCGAGAGGCCCCCGCCGAGCCCCCGCTTCCGCCGCTCGCCCCCTGCCGGCAGGGAGGTCACCCCCGCCGGGAGGGAGCGGCGGCGCACGCGGCTGGGCGGGACATGGCGCTGTACAGCGCGGCAGCCGCCGTCCTGGAGGGGCTGGAGCGCGGCGATGGCGGCCTCAAGAGCTTGGTGTACAACAGCCGCTTCCCGGTGCGGGGCCGGGGGGGCCGGGGAGGGGAAGGGGGGCGGCCCGAGGTGGGTTAGGCCTGAGGGGAGGGGGTAGGCCCGCGGCGGGAGGTCCGGGGGGGTTCGGCGGCGGGCGCGGGCCCCGTCCCCGGGCAGCCCCTGACCGCCCCACAGCACGTCCGGCAGCTGTACGCCCTCGTATCCGAGACCCTCCGCTACTCCCCGGTGCTGGAGAAGCTGCTGTCCGGCGCCGCGCTGCTGCAGGCCGAGAAGAAGCTGCCGCCGCAGCTGGCGAAGGTAAAGCGAGGCCGAGGGGGTGGGGACACGACCCTCGGCGGCGGGGCCCAGGGCGGCGGGGCCGGGCTCACCCGTGTCCCCGCAGGTGCTGGTGTACGACCTGCTCTTCGGCAAGGGCCTGAAGTGCGGGGGCCGCTGGAAGGCGCTGGCCCGGCGGCACCGGGCGCGGCTGGAGGCCGAGCTGGCCCGCCTGAAGGTGCAGCGGAAGGTGAGTCGCAACGAGGACCTCCTGGCTCCGGCGCAGGCAGCGAGCCCCGGAGGTGAGTGGGTCTCAGGGCCGGGCGGTCACCCTGTGCTGGCGGCAGTGGTGAGTTGTGTCTGACCCGACCGGCTCCCCCAGCCTCCCAGGTACCACGCTATGTCCGAGTCAACACCCTGAAGACGTGCGTGGAGGATGTGATTGACTTCTTCAAGCGCCAGGGCTACTCCTACCTGGGCAAGGCAGCCAGGTGAGCGCTTCTGCCACCCCACCTTACCTGGGACGTCAGTGAGCAGCAAGGGCTTGGGGTGAGGGCCTGTGGGCTGAAGTGATGTTTGTCCTGGTGCTCATGGTGTCCGTGTTGGGGTCTCTGTCATTCCCCCTCTTACTTTCTGCCTCTCTGGGCGCTGCCTGATACCAAAGTGGAATGGAGGGGTGGGGTGAAGGGGGTTCTCTGCCTGAGCTCTGAAGGGCTCTGGTGTGGGCACAATGAAGCAGCACTGTGTGTTCACCCTCCCTGTGCCTCATGGGTAGTGTGGAAGAACTGAAGGCCCTCTCCGGGAAGAAATTCTTGTTGGATCTTCATCTCCCAGAGCTGCTGGTTTTCCCTCCGCAGACGGACTTCCACGATAACCTGCTGTACACTTCAGGACACATAATTCTGCAGGATAAGGTGGGGGAGCTGGGGAGCATGAGGCTGCAGGGCGGGAAAAAAATGATAGGGGTGGAGGGTCAGCCCCTTCCTACTGTGCCAAGGGCTGGGCTTGGACCAGCTTTGCTGCAGCCCTTGAAATCTAAGTGGATTTAAATCTAAATGGCATCAGCCATGGCTCGAGGAGGAGCCAGGGGGGGCTTGTTGCCTGCATTTCTCATGGGAGTTTGGCTTCTTGCAGGCCAGCTGCCTCCCTGCCTTCCTCCTCGCGCCTGCTGCTGGCTCCCATGTCATTGATGCCTGCGCTGCCCCTGGGAACAAGACCAGCCACCTGGCTGCCATCCTGAAGAACAAGGGGTGAGGGGGCGTTGTGTACAGGGTTGGGGGGAGGGGGTGCAGGCAGCCCAGGACCACCTGAGCCCACCAAGAGCACAAGAAGATGATAGGAAGAATCATAAAATTCTTTTGGTTGGAAGGGACCTGTAAGACCATCCTGTCCAACTGTTACCCCAGCACTGCCAGGGCACCACTAACCCATGTCCCTCAGCACCACATCTCCACGGCTTTGGAAC
>JAAGNO010013199.1:25977-57427 GCA_033439905.1 Ceryle rudis | reverse complement strand
ATATAAATATCTCTTTCCTTCCAGCTGGTATTTTCCCTCTGCTTATTTTTTTTTTTAACAGGTTGAATTTCTTTCCTGCGTCTCGGCTATACTCTGAAGCATTGCCATCAGTCCTTTCTATACCACCAGAAACGTGTCTGTTCTGCTCGTCCTCCAGAAACGGGTCCTTTTATCTCAATCTCAGCAGTGGGCTGGGGAGCTGGAGGGTAGGGAATTGGGGAAATCAAGAACCGGTCGACTTCATATTTTCACAGATTATTATTAATTTTTCTAAGCCATCTGAGAATCTTGGCAGGGTTTTCTTTCCTTCTGGGGAAAAGCAAGAAAAAAAAAAAAAAAAAAAAGGAAAAAAAAGGGGGGGAAGGCAAACCCAAAAACTAAAACAAAAAAATAATCTCCCAAGCCCCAAACCACACGCACACACACCCCGGCGTCTTCTCGGCTCGGCACTCAGAGCGGCCGGGGGCACTGCACCATCTCCTCCCTCCTAGTCCGGAGCACGGCGCATTTTCCACCTGGGTTTGTAGAGCGTTACCGATTAACCCGGGTACGGGCCGGGGGGGCCGCTCCCCACCTCGCCTTCCGCGCTCCCCGCCGAGCAGCGCTTTTTCCTCGCGGTCCCGCTCGGCGCTGCGCCGCGCCGTGGGTGCGCTTTGGGGCTGAGCTGGGGGCCGAAATAAATAAATTTTGAAATGGAACAATAAGAATAATCGAGAATTGCCTCGCAGCCCCAGGGAGCCGGCTGCGCGCTCACGCCGCGCTGGGCATGTCCCGCGCCGCCTCCGTCGCGGGCGGCCGCCGCGGGGGTGACATTCAGGTTCCCGCGGCCGGTCGGTCGGCAAGAAGAGACCCCGTCAGGCGACAGCGGAGCTTCCTGGCCGCCGCAGCGGCATCCCGCCCGGCGGGGAGCGGGCTCCCGGCTCAGCGCCGCGCGACGGGCCGCGTGGAGCTCCGCTCAGCGCCCGGGCCGAGCCCCGGCCCTCCAAAAATCAGGGCACAGCCCGAAGAGCTTCCCAGAGCCGCGGGAGGAGCTGGCTCCGCTGGCGGAGGCATCAAAGGGCCTCCATGTTGGGAGGGATTTTTTTTGGTCAGAGAAATGATGCGAAACGGCGAGGGGAAAAAAAAAAATTAAAAAAGAAAAAAAAAAAGAAAAAAAGAAAAAAAGGGAAAAATTAAAAAGAGCGAGAAGTAGAACGATCCTAGAGTCCCATCCCGGCGGAAAGAAGGATTGCAGCGGTGAGAGCTCCAGTTCCCAGGGCTGTGCTGTGCTGTCCGCGTCCCTTGCAGCGGAGAAGTGCCTCTCTCTCTCCTCGCAGCCGCCTTCCCTCACTCCACGCTCACCTTGTTATTATTGATGTTCCTCAGCAGCAGCGGCGGCGGCAGCAGCGGCGTCCCCGCCGCTGCCCCGCCCCGCCCCGCCGGCCCTTCCCCTCCCTTCCCCCGCCGGCGCTGCCCCGGCGCTTGACAGCGGCGGAGCCAATAAAAGCCCCCGCCGGCGCTGACCTCCGGCCCGCGCTGGCGTCAATGCAAATCAGCCGCCGAGGGCCAATGGCGCGGCGCCGCCCCGCCCGGGAGAGCGAACTTTAAACGGCCGCGCCGCGACCGTCTGCCCGCCCCGGGGGTACCTGCGCGGGGGGGCCGGGGGCGGCTCCGAGGCGCCTCCGCCTCCCCTCGGCCCTTCTCTAACCCCCGGAACCACGGCGGGGGCAGAGGGGAGGCGTGTCAGCGGCGGCCGGAGGAGCCAGCGGCTCTTGGGCATGGCTACGAGCTCTGCGCAGTGGTACGACCAGTGCAGGTTCAGTTAGCTTCTTTTTCCTGATTTAAAACAAAAAAACCAGAAAGACAACCCCCCAACAACAAAATCCACTGGTAGTAATTCATTAGGAAAAAGGCTCTTCACTGAGAGATGGTTGGTCGCTGGAACAGCCTTCCCAGGGAATCGGTCACTGCACCAAGCCCGTCAGAGCTCAAGAAGCACCTGGTCACATGATTGAGTGTTAGGTAGTCCTGAGAGGAGCCGGGGGTTGGACTCGATGGTCCTTATGGGTCCCCTCCAATGTGAGATATTCTGCTAATTGTGTTTAAGTATGATGGGCTACTGTATCATTTGTGGGGACCAGAAGCTCAGCTGTCCCACAGATGTTCAGCATGAAGGGTAACCCCAGTAAGCCTGTTTAGGAAAGTCAGCAACTTACTTTGCTGTAAGGACACTAGTTCCTGTTCTCCCAGAACTGGAAAACAGCCAGAGCCTGAACACTGTTGTTTCCCATCATCATTCTTTTCCAGCAGGCCGTGGGAGGTTCTCCTCCCCCTCTACTCTGCACTAGTGAGACCACATTTGGAGTATTGTGTCCACTTCTGGCCTCCCCAGTTCAAGAGGGACAGGGAAATACTCATGAGAGACCAACAGAGACCTACAAAGATGATGAAGGGACTGGAACATCTGTCTTATGAGGAAAGGCTGAGAGCCCTGGGACTGTTTATCCTGGAGAAGACTGAGAGGGGATCTTATTAATGTTTACAGATATCTGAAGGGTGGATGTCAAGTAGAAGGGGCCAGTCTCTTTTCAGTTGTGCCCAGTGATAGGATGAGAGGTAATGGTCACAAGCTGGAACAGGGGAAGTTCCACCTCAACATGAGGAAAAACTTCTCCCCTGTGAGAGTGACAGAGCCTCAACAGGCTGCCCTGAGAGGTTGTGGAGTCTCCTTCTCTAGAGACTTTAAAGATGTGCCTGGATGTGTTCCTGTGTGGCCTGCCCTGGGTGTTCCTGCATTGGCAGCAGGGTTGAACTCAGTGATCTCCAGATGTCCCTTACAACCCCTACCATTCTATGATTCAATGCTCATCATGCCAATTTATTTGAAAAGATTTTTTAAAGCAAAGAGGGAGGATGGTGCTAGATGGGTAGAGCCAGACCCTAGGGCTTGGAAAATGAACTGCAGACTTTTTCTGCAATACGTATGTGAAATAAACTTTCTCTGTTATATATCATATGCAAGTAACTATAATTCCACATCATAAAGATGTGCTGCAAGACTAGATGTCTGTACATGCTTCAGGAGAGGAGTCTTTAAAGCCCTTTAAAATGCCATGGCCAGTGCAAGACAAGTTACTGCTACAGACACTACGTGTTTCAGAAGTACCAGCTCAAGTGCAGCTCAGGTTCAATAAGAGACATATGACTCCTCACTCTACCACAGACCACATGCTACCGAATGCGCTTGCAAGGGCCCTGTTCGTGTTCCACATGTGCCTTTCATTTTCCTCACTGGGTCATTTGTAGTTCTGCCAAGCTTTACTCTCAGTGACTCACAGAGGTGCTTCTCTGAGGTGCTGCCTCCTGTTTTCACTGGTTGAGGAACAGATCAGAGGTGACAGCAGTTTAGAGAACGTCAGATCAAACTTTAGATTTAGGAGCATGGAGAAAACCAAATATCAGATACCTGACTTTTGACAATAAGCTCCAGCATCTGAGGAGGGAAAATGATGTATCACAGGAGGAAACCATCTGAATTACTTCAGCTTTGTATCATGAGCACTTTTGTGCTCCCCTGTCAGAATCACAGTGTTTCAGAAGGAGCCAATTTAACATGAGCGCTTCTGTGCATTCAGAACAGTCAGCCTTTGAACAGTACCTTAAGTACATGACAAATGCCATCAGGTTATAATTAAAAGCAAAATATGCAGGTAAGTGATGCCTATGACAGCAAGAATGGCAAAAAGAAACCATTCATATATGTAACAGCATCACTTGATGCAGATGAGAGCACCTTATAAGGTTAGGAGATGCAAATCCAAAAATCAGTGCTTTTGAAAAGTGTTCTTTTTCGGATATCCACAGTACTTGCACTGTCAAAATGCTTTTATTTACTCCTTGCAATTACTAGTATTAGAGTCTGGAAAAATCAAGCCTTTCTTTCCCTGATGTCTCTGCTACTTGTGCAGTTTCAAGTGTAAGCCATAGCTTCACTCACTACATTACCTTAGCTGATCTATACAGCCTGTTAGAACCAGAGAAAAAGACTGGCTTTTTGTGCTTTTCCATCACTCTGGATGTCCACTTAAGATAAGCACTTAACAACAAATGAAGGGAAAGGCTTAACATGCCTGCTTTGAACAGTGGGCACTGTTTGGAGAGGGATCTTGTCCTCATTCTTTCCTTTATGTTAAACATTATTTACTAGATCCCATTAGCAAGAACACACTTAAGTGCAGCTGGAAAGAGGCTGTGTAAAGAAGAGAATGCTGCGATTCCTATTTGTTCCATTAACCACTAGTGTGGGCTTTCCTCTATTTCAGCCTTAATGTCAGCATAACTGCTGACAGCATTTTATTTCTGGTGGCACTGGAGGAGTCAGAGACAGCAAAACTTCATTTTCAGAGCTCTACATTCAGTTTGCAGTGCTGACACCTAGAGTTAAGCTTTCTAGTTTGTAAAATAAATGGGTTTGATTTGCAGCTACGCAAAGATGAAAGGTACATTTCATAGTGTCATTAAAAAAAATATCAATATTAAACCCAACTCTGCTTCACATTTTGGAGGGAGACAAATTCTCATTCAGCCAATACTTCAGTTTATCCAAATGACAGACAAATACTGGGCAGGGAGAAATGCTTTGTTCAACATTATGTAATAATAGCATGACAAAACAACAAAGTGTACGTGCAGATATGACATGCATGACCTCTTTGCCCTTTTTCAAAAGTTTTTCCACATTAACCTTAGGCAGATTATTTCTGATTATTTCAATCTACAGCCTAACTTCAAACAAAACCAAAAAGCTTTCATTTGCAAGTTTTTCAGATAAGAATTCACACAGCCTTGAATGGGAGGATGAGGTGAGCTAAAATGCCCAAATAATCACTTAGTAGTTTAATAAAAGCCCACTGAGAAGTCACTAGAGTTGTTGCTACAGTGATGAAAATCCAAGATGAAAAATTCTGTTTAAACAATATACTGGCACGGGCATTGGCTTGTTTCTCTTCAGTTTGAAAACATCTGTTGTGTTTTCTATTGCCAATAGAAACATACGTTTGAAAGTATAGATTTATCCACAGCCTAGAATCAGAGAGAAGGGGTAAAAACATCAAAATAATTGCCAATGATAGTAATTTGTTACTACACCATATGAGCTCTGTGGATAAAGGGGCTCGTTCAAGCTTATTTGCAGAAGTGCAGCTCAGGAAATGGTGGGCCCTGTTATTAAAAAAAAAAAGAAATAGTGTGAAAGAGCAGAGGAATAGGAGTGTAGACACTGGCAGATTAGGACTGTGGGGGAAGTGCAAGGTCCATAGAGAGCCAGTAAGTGAGAGGTCAGAAAAGAACTAGTTCTAGAAGACAGCTGCGGAATGAGAAAGGTTATTTATGGAGAATTAGGTTGAATTTCATTCAGGACTGCAGAATAAGAAAGCAAGCTAGGAAAGAGCTTGGAATGATTGTTATCAGCTTGGTTTGCAGACAAGTGGGTGCCGTGGAAGATCAAAGTATTTAGAGAATAAATACATAAGCTTAAAATTTTAAAAGGATTGAAAATTACAGTATTCAGCCACTTCCTCATCCATGTCACAGACTAATTACATTGGATTCTGCATTTTTTTGACAAAAGACTGAACAACACACTGCCTCCCAGATCTCCCCCACAGCTCCCCACGTCTGTTCTCTCCCCCCAGATTTCCATAAGCAAAAGTGCTTCCCCTTTGTATCAGCAGCATGCGTCCATTTCACACAGCCCTTGACCATTTCCAGTTGCACATTATAAGAGCTCATGGAGGAGCACTGGGACAATTCACTCCTGTCCAGTTGCACAAAAATGCATACGAAGGCCCAAAAAAAACCGGTGGGGCCAAAATCCAATTCTGATAATATTTCAGTGCCCAAGACATGGACAGGTAGAATTATGAAGAAGAAATGATAAACTAACACCTGAATGAACAACAAATATTAGCATGCTTTGAAACATTGTTTGTTCAGTTTGTTCAGAGCAAGTATGCCTGCAGTCCTGCCAGCACAAGGCAGCAATCTTGATAGGAGATTACTCTATGTGGTTTTAATTGCTTCTCCCCCTAAGTCAGCTCTATGTTCCAACTGTGTCTTTTGGCCTTCTGAAAAGTTGGGCAATTCTGCTGGTCTCTAGGCCAGCAAAGGAGGCAGTGGGGCAGAGGGAGGAGGAAGAGGTGGAACAGTGGAAAATGTGCCAGCACACAAACAGCTGAATGGACTCTACGCTGCTAACTACTGACATATGCAGGCTGTGACAGAGCTTGTCCTTCCATCCCCAAGACATTGTAGAAGAGAAAACAGGGACTATATTCTGCCTTAGCCACAGGTTAGTATAAGCAGTACACCCCACAAGCAGACCAGAATACATCTGCTTGTTTGTGTATAAGTGACAAGTATCCTGGAACTGGGCATTTTTAGGTGACACAAGACAAGTGTAAAATTTGTCCTGAAATATTTCATCCCCAGCTCCTGGAATGTGCAGAAGTACAAAGGGTTTATTTTCTGCATCACTTTCTTGATGTCCTGAAACACCCTAAAGCGCCCCTCCGAAGGCCTGGCAGGCTGTCTGCCCTGCTGTTGCATAACTGCAATTGCAGAACACAGACAATTGTCTGTACCACTTGGAAATCAGGGCCTTCAAGATAGTCTAAGTCAGCAACTTTTTCAACCCTAGCACCAAAGACATTCAAGTCTGAAGCTCAGATACTCTTGACACTTCTCAAGTATCCTCCAGTGTTATAACTTCTCAAATTTTTTTTTTTTTTTTGTAGGTTCTCCCCAAATCACCGAAAAGCAACACTTGTTTGCATAGCAGATGCAGAGCAAAGGTGATCAGATCTCTCAGACATCCAACTTTAATTACTGGGCACGAGGCTTCTGATGCTGCTGGCTTACAGCAGGCTTAGCTGCTGACTTTAAGACCAAGGCATATGCAGGGAAAAAGGGTGCGAGCACAGTCTTCCTGAATCTCCTGTGCCTCAAAGGAAACTGACTCTGAATCAGGGGTCAGCTGAGGCTGACACCCACAGCATTGTTGATGTCTCTAGGCACTGTGGGTGTAGACTGATCTAGTGTCAGAGCATGTTACAGAGGCCTTACCACTATCTTAAAGTCTCACAGGTTTTCCTCTCCCTCCCAGTCCTCTCTTTCCAACTGTCTAAGTCATCACCTAAAGAAGACCACCACCTAAGCCTTGTCTTTTCAGTCCCTAAGTCTGGGAGACCTACACAGCACCCACAGGATGCAGGAGGCTGCACTGTAACATCCAGCACCTCCAGCAGTGCCAACCTCAGAGCTCAGTGGGAAGGGGGAGTGCTCTGGGAGCTCCTGCTGCCAAAGCAGCCTCCACCAGTTCCCGCTGCCTGCCCTGGCCTTGAGTCGGACAAAAATTTGTGGGGAAGGGAGGAACAAAGCACTGTTTTCCCTACCCACTCCCCTACAATTACCCTGTGCTTCACAAGCAGGATTATCTACCTGGATACATGGTGCCATGCAGCCAGCTGTGACTATACAGAATTAGTTGTTCCCCTCTTGGAGTATTTTCCCTTCTATCTTTCTAAGTATTTTTAAGTTAACTTACATTTATTTAGTACACAACCCTTTTAGTTCGTGATTTACTAAACCAAGGATGAGAACTGATTCTTCTGCTAGAAAAGTGATCCCACTTAGGTGGAGTGGCATACTCAATTCTTACACCCCACAGACCTTGCTGCCTATTATCCCTCTGCTTCCCCAAGTTATAGGATCCCCCCTTTTCACAAGCCAGCTTCTGGCCCAGTCTAAGAGTGATCCTAGCCTCAGGACCCTCCAGATTCAGAAATTGGTTCCTGATGCCATAACCCCTGTGTCACATTGTGGCCTGTCTGGATGCAGTAAGAGAAAGCAAAACAAAATCAGTAAAAAAAACAAGCAACCTGGCTCCTCCATGAGTAGGTCAGTTTTCTTTGGTCATCAAAACTGGAAGGACAAGCTCTCAGTCTTTGTCAGCCTAACCCCAGCAGCTAAAAGATCAGTTCAGGCTAATGAGAGGACTCACTCAAGACAGGCTTTCAAAACCACAGACTTTCTCCCTGACTCTCCCGCCATCTTCCCTCTCCCAGGTCCCCACTGCCTCCTGCCCAGCAGCTGCTTTCTCATTTGCTCCTGCTTAACCAGCGGTGCTAGTAGCCAGCAGCCTTCCCTTCTGGACCAGTACCCCTAAGCCTTCCCAGAGAAGACAGAGTAGAGTGGCAAAGAGAACAACAAAATACAAAGCTAGAAACTCATCCCTGCAGTGTGGGAGCAGCAGGAGCTGAAAAACTCTCTAAAATTACTCCTTAAGATGGGCTGTACACCTGCAAAACAGGCGGCTTTCATGGTCATTGGATTTGTTATTTAAGGAGCAGATCCATCATCCATGGTTGTACCAGCAGTAATTTATTATATATTCACGATAGAAAAAAAAAAAAATCCTATGTACTGGCTGTAAGATTTATGTTCCTGAATCACTCAAACATCTGAAAAATTCATCCTACAAACATATCTGAATAGAAGACAGGGAACTGGACCTCATCTGAATACTTAACAGCTGTTAACTGTATTCTCAAGTACATTTCCTTTCCTTGGATCAAACCAATACTTTTAAATATACTCAGTCACATCCAACTATTTACAGTCCTTTCCTGATGTTAAGTCTTTCTGTGAAGCAAGGCAATGTCCTCACATAAGCAAGAAGCTGAACCCTTAAGTAACCAAGAGAAGCATACCTTACCATCAAACAGATAACCCAGAGATGGTTGTGCAATTTATTACTCTCTTCAAACGTACCCCTTTTTCCAGGAATACTTCATGTCTAGTTCTTTCACTGCAATCAGGCTCTGTGAGTAATGTTTCACTCTCATTTCACACAATTTTTCCAAGTGTATTCTTGTTTCTGCAAGCTCCCACCAGGGAAGCTGCATTCCCTGCCACTTGCCTGAATGCAGCTCTGCGTGCAGACAGCTGTAAGGAGGAATGTACAAGAATCTGACCTCTGCGATGCCATGGCACAGTGCTCATAGATCATGAGTCTTGTAAACTCCATTTTACAGCTGTCTGCACACGCAGCTGAGCAGCGGGAAGAGCAACACCACAAGAATTGCAAGAGGAGATGATAATTTAGGGGAGAGATAAGGAGAAACCATGCTGAGGGCAGGTGGAGAAACCAGACTATGTAAGTTTTCTGGGGATAGCTATTAAAAAAAGAGAGAGACAGACAGACTCAGGATGTGTCAGGGAGATAAATCTTGAGTTTTTGAAAAGGGGAAGGCAGCCCTTACAGGCTTACTCACCACAGACCTAACAAACATAAATCTTACCCACATGGGCACCATCCTTCCCAACATGCACACCAGAGCTGGCTGTAGCGCAGCTATCACGGAAGAATCTGTCACATTAAACATCACAGCACTTGGCAGTTTCTGTGAATTATGGTTACTGCCAGCACAGCTGGGTGCTGCAGGGGTTGACAGGCTCTGTAACACAGGCCCAATAGCAAGCTCTATTAAAAAAAAAAAATAAAAAAGGAAGAAATCATCAAAATGGTTTGGGAACAGAGCTGAAAAATATTTTTAAAATATGTCCTTTAAACCAAAAGACTTCCAAACAGATGGAGGGTGATCTGATGAACTGGGGAAGGCTGATCTCATGGTTTACATCTGCCTTGGCAACACCACCTGAGTCTGCACTTACTGTGCCCATGTTGGTGGGTTCTTCATTCTCAGTCCAGAGGCTTTTTAATCTCCTCTCAACTGAAGTAAGATGTGGTGCCACAGTTCTCTACTTCCTATCCCCTTGCAGAAATGAGACTTACGAGACCTCACACTTCAGTGGCCACAGACAACCAAAAGCAATGCCACTCCTTCCCTTATCTCTCACATGCCCCAAGTGCTAAACACACCTTTTTCCACAGCCCTAATCTGGTTTACACTTCTGGTTTTGGGGTGTTTCAGAGGAAAGCAGTGCACACTTTAGCTTTTCAAAGAATTAAAATAACCAAGATAGAACAATCACTCTTAAATTCACTGCCACAACAAGCATACCAAACTGGACAAAATAATTAAAGATTCATTTGTGTACTTGCACTCTCAGGAGTTCATTAGGCATGCATCAGAGTCATTTGAGAAGGTGAGGATCATCCCATGCACATGACATCTCTTCAAACCCCCATGCAGACTGCTTCCCTCTGGCTTAGCCAGTAAAAACACCTTAAAAATCACATCTTTCTTTTGACAGTCTTGGGCACCAAAAAGGAACCACCACTTTTTCAACAAAAGCTTTGAGTCCTCAGGACTTCAAAAGCTGACCTAAGCAATTATCCTTTTAAAAGAAAACTAAGTTAATAACTGTCCATTTCACAGATTCACATGGGAAAAGCCATGTGACCTTTTGAGAGAGAGGGGTAAAAAGTGAGCTGGAAAAAGAAAGTATATCTTATATATCTACTGCACAAGGTGCTTACTAAAATGCTTGATGTAACCTCACTACAAAAGCTTCCTCCAAATACAGCCACGATTGTTTTCTTCAGGAACAGCAAATCCCAGCAAAATCAGTTTTCTGCTGGGGAGAAACACAGGTATTCAGGAAAAATATTACAAGAGAGAACAGTCTAAATTCGGCTTACTCTCTGCAGGTTGAGAGTGCACACAAACTTGTGCTGCTCGGAGGCGGGCAGCAATTGCAGCTGTGTGATACTCAGCAACTCGTTTATTGTTAGCACAGCGAGTCCTTCCCCACTTACTGCACCCAGAGTTGCCATCTTATTTTCACACTTTCAACTGGGTGCCCTGACTAGCCCAGACATCATGCACAGGTGGACAAACCTTGCTGGAGCCTCTGCCCCAGCTTGCTCTCCCCCATTCTGGGGCGATTTATAGGAAGCTCTGGCAGAGGCATGTTGAGAAAGCTTTACCTTTTCTTGCAGCTTTCCCCAAAAAACAGCATCAGATTAGCCTGAACTTGTACCAGCCACTGACTAAGCAAGGCACCATTCATCTCTCTACCAAAAATCCCATGGAGATGGAGAAAGGTCTCTTACATCCGCAAATAATTTAACATCTGGGCAGGAACCCAGGCCTGATTTTCCTCCTACCTTGGATCAGCAACAATGAGAGGATGCCGGACCAGGCCCCATTCCCAAATAGTATTTCACTTTTAATTTTTAAATCGCTTGCTCATTTACCAAAAGAAGCTGGAGTCATCTCACAGCTGAAACTATGCATCCAGCTGCGAGGTATTTCACTGGTTATGTAACAGATGATCAAAAAGAAAAACAGATTAAAGAACAAAAAAAGGAATATAGCAAATTCCATTCCTCATAGCCTTCCCATTCAAGTTTTTATTAATATTATAAGCTAAATAGGAAAGCTAAAGGTAAAATGTTAGTATACAAGGGCTGTTTGGAAGTGCTGTGCTTGGAGAGAGGATGTAGGTGAACCTGGTAAGTATAACACATACATTTCTTTCATGCAGATGTTATTTTTACAAAACAAACCAAAGAAATGCAAACTTTTCCCAACCGGCAGCACCAGGTTGTTACACATTTACAAATGGAAAAAAGGCATTAACCCATAATGATAGAGATATCCATCACTGTACAAATTACCTGCAACATTAGACACTCAGAAATCACTGACACACAGATTTAGATAAGAGGGAGCAGATCCTTTAATTGCATGTGCTTTGTAAAACACACTATTCCCTTGCTGGCTAGCTGTGCTGGCTGTTCCCTAAAGTGTGGAAGAGAGAAATAAAGTATCACCAAAAGGTGACTTTCTGGGATACAAAAGACCCTGTGAAGTGACTGGTTGTGCCCTGAAGCAGGGCCAAGGCTGCTGGGGTACCCTAGGGAGGGTGCATAGCTATGGCTCCTCCTGATAGTGGCACCATGGCTTCACCTCACTGCAGCCCTTAATAGCTTGTTCATTTAAGTCTTGCTTACAGGCTTTTAGTGCTGGTCAAACAGGAGGAGATATTTTTTCACCACAAGATTATTTTCCAAGAAAATCCAGACTTTTTCATACCAGCTGATTTCGTATCTCCAATGCAGGTGAGGTTAGTACCCAGAATCCCTCTTAAAGGTCTCCTTCGTGGTCACAATATGGTACTTAGGCAAACGGAGAGAATTTTAAAGCAGATTTGCTTTTCTTTATTTGGCTGGTTATTGTAGTGATGCATTTTCATTAGTACAGAAAACACCATTAGATAACCCCTCCCTTCACTTTTGCTCACTGCCTTTAGTTTCAGTTTCTTGTACATTAGCATAATGCTGCAACATTCATCTTAACACAGCATTAGCCACATTTTTAAAAGCTTCCTGCTAGTCCTAAAAAATTTGCCCATTAGAGGAAGGGAGATGGATGTGCTAAGTGTCCCATAACTGCTTAGGATGCTCTTGAAAATTATACTTCCATGTTGTTATAGATGATAATGTAGTTTAGCTATTTCTAAGCAACCAGGCTGCCTTTAGATGTTGCTCTTTGGATGTGTGGACATCATTACAATCTCCAGCCCATAGCAGAAGCATTCTTTGAATTCCACTTCTTCTTTGTTAAATACTATTAATTTCTGCTTTATATTAGACTTTTTGTGGATTCCACTAATTCATATTCAACCATTGATTAAAGGACTATGCAATTGGGATGCACGCCTATACCACTCCAGTACCAAGCAGAATAGATTGCATGTGCTCACAGCAACTTGTGGGGATGCCTGAACACACCAAGCCATCCCAAAGCATGTCAAGTAACTCTCTGCCTTGTGTCTCAGAAGTATTACACTATCTATCAAAAACTTTTTGTATGCACTTTCCCACATGTACCTAAATATTGACCTATATGAAGAGTATGTAAACACTCAACAACAAGGGCTGCTCTTTTTCTCTCACTTTTTAGGACTTCTACTTTTATCTTGTGGGGTTTTTTTAAATTTTCTCACCATATTGTCTCATGACAACATTTTTTTTATTATCTTGATGTTATCAATAGGTTACTATATTAACACATTAGGAATTACAATTATCTTTTTCTATCTGATGCTGCTATTTGAGCTACTCTAATTAGGGTAGATTGATCCTACTTTTATACCAGCATAGCCTTTTATGTTAGATGCTTGTATTCACAGAGAGTTGTTCTGGCAGTGCCTGGGCTCCCCCAGGCTGCCCAGAGGCTCTGGGGACAAAGCATATCAACCTTTCCAGCTGGATTTTCTGAATTTGCTCTGCCTGCTCCCATGCAATGAACTGAAGCAGAGAAGAAGACTGTGAACATTTTAAGAGGAAGAGAAAGTAAATTAACCAGGGACCTTGCTAAAGCAGGAATAAAAATTCTTTGTAGTGCTGTAGATTTCAGACAAAACCTAAATATCCAGACCAGCTTCCTGTCAGAGTATAAACTGCACGTACTTTGGCCATTTTCTCATCAGTTTAAAGCCAGCATCATATTTGTTACAATGACAGCATATTTACTAATGAAAGCACTCTGAAAGACATTTTGGGAACAGAAACAGGATTTTACCGGACTAAATTCACATTACACAAACACTAATCTTTAAATACAGTTGTCTGTACCCCATGAATTATTGAAATAATCTGAGCTAGCTTCCATATTACACCCTTAAAAAAACGGCAGGAATTAGTCAGCTCATCTTCTATTTGAGGAGAATGTGAACTTGTGATAAAAAGTTTACTTTTCTTGCTCTGCCAAGTGCTAGGCCCAGAACTTGGGAGGATTAATAACAGGAATAGGCTGGAGACACGTGATTTAGCTAGCCATGCTTGCAGTTCGGCTTCTTAGCAAGGTACAGCCTGACCTTAGGTGACTGTGGCTAAAAGGAACAATTATGGAGCTCAGCAGTGGAAAAAAAAAAAAAAAAAAAGTAAAACAAAAACAGACAGATGGGAGCCATATAACTAAAAGAATTTAAAGTGTTCAACTAGATTATGCACATTAGAATACACTACAGCCAAGCTTTGTTAACTGTTTCAGTGAAAAAAGAACTTCTGAAGAGGTTACAGAAACCTTAGATTTCTTCTAGAACAGTTGCTATAGTGCTTTCTCCTACCCCTTGAGCAGCAAATAAACTTTCATTTATCTGAAGTCATAGAATCATAGAATCATAGAATTATTAGGCTTGGAAAGGACCTCTAGGATCATCAAGTCCAACCTTCATATAGCCCTATCACAGACATACTGGAACACATCCTAAATATTTCTTAATTTATGATTCTAATTCCTTACAGATGGGAAAACATAAATGGAGTGACTTGCCTTAAGTCACCTAGGAAGTATTTGTCATTGCCTGGAAGTAATCTGTAATCGGACCCCCTTACAATGTACAATTCTGTGGTAAAGCTCTGCTCTCCTAGAGCACATCTTGGTCAGTACCAGTGAAAAACTGCTTGGTGTCACCCACAGGATTGAACTGTCTAATGATCATCTGAAAGGCTTTAAACACAACAAATTGCTGATACTTATTTGAGATTGCACTTCTCTGAAGGTAAATATATTGTGAAAATGCTAATAGTCCATGAAGAGAAATGGGATTTAAGGTGTGCCCCTATAAAAGGAATGTCTCCCAGCTGTCTTAAGAATGGGAGCCACTGGTACACAGGGGAGATGTATGCAGTGGGTTTACTCAGTTTCTGACTTGTATATGGGAAATAACATGACACTTCTGAGGAAGCTCAGCAACCCACAGAGAACCTCTCCTCATCTGCACAAGGAAATGGGTCTCATCTCCATCTATTTTCTTAATTATGATGGTTTAAAAGACTTCCTAATTCTTGTTGGAATGGCAAACAATTGGCATTTTCTTCATAACAGCTGGATTCCTGTTCAAGAGTCAGAATTCTGGCAAGATGAGCAGCAGGCACAGAGGTGTGCTGGTGTGCTCTCTCCCAGCCTGCTTATGGCTCTCTGCAGTCGAATCACCTGGAGTGCTTGGCTGCTGGTACCCAGACAAGGAGCTCTAGGATCAGAAGCAGCTTCACTGAAGCCATTGGAGATGATTTTGCGATGTCTTTCAAATATTGTTTATAGGCACAGGAAAACACCAGAAGCATGTCTTTGGGATATAGTCATTAACACTCAGGCATCTTGGGATGCTCATGAATGCCCTCTGTAAGCCACAGAACACAGGCCTGCTGCCTGCTGAACTGCATTGGAGAAAATTACCAGGGCTGAGGGAATTTATTTCATGCTGTACTTCATGGGCCTCCTGTGGACAGACAGACAGGACAGATGCAGCTGGAGAACTCCCTCCCCTTCCTGGTGTAGAGCAGAGCCAGCATGGCCAAGCACAGCTCTCCAGCATCCTAGGATGGCTCACTACACTGCCCTGGACATGGTGTTCGTGGGAGCAATCCCCAACCCTTCCACATCCTGGCCAGCCAGTCAGGGAACTGGTGGGTGACATCCACAGCCATCAAACTCCCTTAATTCTTCCCACTTAAATCAGCTATTTAGTCCTCTTCTTAAGTATGTTTCCTGAGTATTAAGTTGTACAAGTTTAAAATTGGGCTTGACTAGTCAGGGTGGATGGACCCTGACAAAAAGCTTTTAAGCGTCCTCTGTGTAAACACCTGGTATTTTAGGGGAACATGTTAGAACATGGCAATAGCTCCTTGCACTAGTACAACAGGTTACTGACTGTAATTCTCAACAAAGACAATAGATTCCTGTAACCACAAAATTTAACACATTTATAAGAGGATTCAGTGTTACCTACAAAGACAAGACAACACAGTGTATTAGCCGGAGTGAGGAACCCGATTACACCACCTCATGGCTCCCTCGTCCCATAACCAGCTGCAGTGCAGGTCAGCTCATCTTCTCGGATATCCATGCTGTCTCCGTCAGACAGGCACATACTGTGGCCTGATCCAGCCCATCAATCACTGATGCCAAATAGGAGACACAAGGCAAAGGGCTTCCATATAGGGGAGAAAGGAGTCAGGAGAGTTTAGAAGAAGGATCAAAATGAAAATTTTGTAGCATGACTCGACTCTCATCAACACAGTCTGCACAGTGCCACCTTTGCCCCGTTTATCCTATAACATAAGAACAAAGCTAGATCCAAAGAGACAATTAAAAGGGAACCATGCTATCTGGACAGGACATCTCTTCTTATGACTAACCTTTGGAAACCACAATAATTTATAATTGAAGTAAAAAGTACAGTGAAACCCCAAGAGCATTCACATGAAACAGGAGTAGCCTCTGGCAGATGCACTGGCTACAGGAAAGAATTCAAGCTGCATACAGTAGGTGATCAGTGTCTGAACATATTACTGGTTTTTGAATTATATCTTGTACCCTAAACAAAAAGGAAAATCCTATGAAATGATGCTTGAATGCCCATTGGAGTATGCCCTGAGACAGCTCGGTGAACCATGCAATGAAGGAATCGTTACAGTTAGTCCAGTTTTAAGCAAACCATTAGTAAATTTGAACAAGCAAGTTTATGGAACAGAATAGTCTACAAGCTTGGGATCTCTTCATAGAAAACATGAGCTCTTTTTTACTGTAAATAGTGTGATGTTTGTCTGAGCAGTGGCTTACTGCAGAGCACTGTCTCGTTAGCTCACCTCTGGGCATAACAAGTAGTTGTCACTTGCATGGAAATGAAAACAGAAGTTAGCGAACTAATTAATTCACTCAATGTTTAAAAATCCCTCCTTCCTATCACCCCCCTGCCCATGACTCCTAAGTAAACTATGTAGAGAGAAGTCTGATTCCCCTGTGTCTCTGACTTTCGAGTATATAAACAGTGCTCCCTCTTCATGCAGTTATCTTTGATGTAAAGCCACTGTGTGCTGGCTACTAACTCTACCTAAATCCATTATAGGCATTCTTTGTATAATATGCACCTTGCTTTAGCATGCAAAACATTTGGTTCCCGAAAACATGATAGGATGGCTAGAGTAACCACTAACCAGACATGCTGGAATGCCTGAAAGTGTCCAAGATTAGTCATTAGGCAGCAATCCTGGGGAAATGTAGCTTTACATATCCCACTTGGGACAGAAAGGTTTAGTGCTTAGGGCCTTCCGGCAGGCCCAAGCCCAGCTCCTTCCCTTGCAGCATATCTTAGATTAGACATGACTGCATCAGCTAGACCTGAGATGCAATTGCTACGAAAACCTGGTCATTCACTTTATCAAACTTGTCTCCAGCACATTCTTTTCTTCACAAAAACAAAAAACAGAAACCCAAAACAAAACAAACCCTTGGTATTGATATTTTTTTTTTCTAGATAATTTCAGCTTCTGTGCTTATAAACTGAAAGGAAAATGCATGTGTTGCATACACACTGATCAGCAATCTGGTGGGTGTTTATATATTATACAAGAGATCAAAGGTTGGAGAAATTTCATTCTAATATGAGGGCAACAAAACAAGGTTACTGAAGAGCAGCATGCAGGCTCATCAGCTGTAAATCAAGCCAAATGCAAAATTGCATTTGTATGCTACAGAAATGACAGGACTGAGAAGCACCAACACTTCTTTGGTCAATGATGAGAGACTTGCATGGACACATCTTGCAAGAAGGGCTGGCACCTTCACCTCACTGTACTTTTAACAATGGATTCAGCTGCCTACACATAAAGTAATGTAACCTATTTCTCATGCCACATCCACACCAGGCAAGAGTGCACAGCACAGGAGCCTGTGCCATCATTTTGAGCAAGCCAGCACATCCAAACCAGCAGCCAAGTGCTGCACAGAGGCGGCTCAAGAATAACTCAAAAGCAGCAAAGCTGGAGCAGCATGGCCTGGCTCCTTGGCTTGCTGTGCCTGACCCTCAGAAACACCAGTTTGCTTGAGCTTAGTGCTGCACTGAAACAGAATTAGTCTCACTGGTTCAGGAGATGCCTTTCTCACCACGAGACCACGGACCTGGGCATCACACTGTTTTGTGGGGCTATCATGGCCTCAGCTTTTCTGCTCAGAGCTGCAGGAAATAAACCAGTTAAAACATGCAGAAATTGGCAGACGTCTTCATGTTTTTTATGTATTAAGCTGCAGAACTGGTGCCAGTGTTCCCATACTCAGGAATACACAGATGATATTGCTCCTTCAACGTATGACATTCATATAGCATTCCAATGCTGAAAGAAACTAGTACAACTGAATGGATGAATGGAAAAACAAATTGCTTCAAGTTGATTTAAAGGAGATATTTAGTCATGCATGGGAAGGAAAAAAGAGAATAGGTGACCAAAATAGAATGAGCAATTGGTATCAACTGATGTTTGATGAAAAGAAAGATATTTTCTGGGGTGAGAAATTTAAAAGCCTGGAGTATTTTGAAAGGGCAAATTATGGATGATTTTTTAATAATTTAAATGGTGCCAGATTATCCAGAATCCACTCCAGAAAGGTTTCCGAAACAGTTTATTCTAGAACTAAGCCAAAACCTTCAGCCAACTCTGGAAAAATCTTTATTTAGAGTCAGACTAATATTTTATGAGCTCATGTCAATGTTGGAAAATTGCTCCAGCTGAAAGCATGGGGGAGTAGTTTTTCAAAGGAACCCCTGAGTTTTAGGCTGTTTCTATGATTTGCAATAAGAATAGGCATTACTGTCTTTCCATTTCACAAAGTGTGGACAAGTGTCATGCTGTACTGGAAGCAAGCATAGAGGTTTTCTTTACATGAGCTTTACATTAGTGCACTTAGCATACAGACGCAGGAGACAGTTCCTCAGTCCTGCCCACAGTACCTCATGACTACCAGTGTGACAAAATCAATTTTATTGCTCCAGCCAGTGCCCAAATCAAACCAACTACCATTAAAAATCTCTGCCAAAATGGCATCTCAGACAGCACAGTTACCCCCAACTAGTAGGAATTCAGGTGTCAAACCCCAGAAGGCACATGAGCGACACTATCGTGGGCACCAACAAACAACTTTCCCAATGAAACGTTTTTATAGGCTTTGAGTAAAATTTTGGGCACATCAGAGGCATCCCAGTCATTCCTGTTTCTGGGTCATCAGCTGTTCTTTATGTGCTATCAGTCTCTTTTTTTTTTTTTTTTTTTTTTTTTTAAACCTGGCCAAAAAAAATTAGTGAGTAAATGACAGATACTTCTTTGGCCCCTTAGTAAATCACTGGCAGACATGAATCAGCATTTTGAGATGTATGGGCATAGGTAGGAAGCCAACCAGACAGTATAGTACTACTTTTCATAGCAAGTACTGATGTTTTGTTTCCAGGAGTGTCCATGTATTTTTAAGTCACAAGTAAGAAGCATGCTGTAATAAGCAAATATAAAGTAAGACACTTGTGGCCATATAAAGCTATAAGAATAAGAAAAGAGGAGCTATGTAAAATCCATGACATCTGAGAAACACTTTGTATATAGTGTCTGACGACAGCGTACATTGCCAGCCTGGCAAAGAGGACATACATATCCTAAATAGAAGCCTAAGAAAGCAGAAAATCAGTAAGTATAAAGTTAACCCCCAAAATACAATTTGTGGGGAACCAGATCTGTTTGGAAATTCAAGCCATATTTAGGAAATGATTGTGAACACAGACAAAAATTCAAACCAGAAACGTATAGCATATTGAAATATGCTTTGAGGAGAGGGGTTGGACTAGATGATCTCCAGAGGTCCCTTCCAACCTCAACTATTCTATGATTTTGTGAAATGTTTTGCTTTGGTATTTACTAAATGAAATGGTTTGGGTTTGATTTTTTTTCTTTTCCAAAATGAAAGGGGACAAAAATAAACAGCTTATAAAGCAACAGCAGTCATTCTGTTTGGGACTAAATAAAAACATTTTGTAAAATTTAAGAATTTTCCTCCTGAACCCCTTCAATTTTCTCCAAAGGGACCTCTGATTTTAGTTTGATTAGACCTATATCTATTCTTCATATCTGAGGGGGAGGGGTCAGAGAACAAACCAAAAAACTCACCATTCATCCAGCTCTGCTCCCAACCCCTATTTGAGACGATAAACCCTTCCAGATGCACCCCAGTTTCTTCAGGACTGAAGGTGCAGAGCGGGCATCTCTGCAGCCAACAATAACAAACACTAACGCCAACTTTGTGCATTTCCATGGCCATAGTGCCCCAGAGATCTCCTCTTTCATCCACACGTTCCTCCCCTCCAAAGCCATCTTGTCACCATCTCTCTGAGGTTGGGAAAAGACAGTTCAGATACACTCACTTCCCAATAGATTTTGTTCCAAGAGGAAAAGAAAATGAAAAAAAAAAAAAAAATCCATGGGTCTATTTACCCATCCTGTGTGGTTACCAGTGGAAGAGAAACTATTTGGTTAAAGAGCAGAGATAAGTAGCACAGGGAGTACCGTTGCACAACTGGCAGCCACCAGGATCAGGCTAGTGTCCCCAGGGCTCTACAGGCAAAGCAGAGCAATATTTTCCTATAAACACTAAAAACACTTTCAGTTAAGCTTCGTGCTTGGGCTGGTGTGGGAGTACAGGACACCGGCAGATCACCTACACCACAGACTGACTTGAGTCCGTTTGGGGTAGACAACAGCTTCAGCCAACCACATGCTCATGACCAACAGTGCAAAAGGTGCTGTAGAGGTTAGTGGGACTGACAGGAGGCTGGAAGGGCATCTCAGGAACAAAGGGCAGAGGAAGTGGGGTCTAAGGACCTTCAGCCTTTGTGGCAGCTGGGCATCTTCTCTATGCTGTGTGCCCATCTGTGTCCCAGGCGTATTTGTTAGCACACAGTCCTCTAATTGTATCTGGGACACTGGTGGGGTAACTGCACAATGCACAGCAGACCTGTTCCACTATAAAACAGTTTTTGCCAAGGTAGGCAAGGCCCAGGTGAGCATTTACCTCTTTTAAGACTAAGGGTCTTGGAGTTATCAGCTAAACCTCTGGTTACTCTTAATATTTAAGTCTCTGACAGAGGCGGTCAAAATGTTTCCATCCAGCAAACTTTTTCTCAAGAAAACATAAGCCTTTTATTACTCTTATTAAGAAAATGCCTATCCTGTCATTAAAAAAAAAAAAAAAAAAGTAAAATTTCAGAATCCCAAATACTTTTTTGTTTTCAGTTGGTTGCTGTTTTTTTCTTCTCTTAACTCTATCATCCCACTCTCCTCACTGTCAGGAACAAAAAGGAAAAGCAAAAGCAAGTGTGTGAAGGGGGCAACAGAGCCTACAAAGTCGTCTGAACCTAAACCAAGCTGTTTCTGGCACTGCAGCACATTAATGTGCCACTAGAGAGAAGCTGCTTTGCTGTGCATTCTGCCAAAGGTCCTTATTCTACAATAGAGAATACAATTCCTATGCATAGGAATTAGCCAGTTCAACTCTAAGGTTAGTATCACTAATTCACTTCTGTCCCATCTAGTCCACAAATTAAAGCAAGCCAGGGTCTTGCTGTGTGCTCCAAGAAGAGGTATCTGGAGAACTACTTTTACTTGACTTAATGTCAACCACCCCATCTCACTCAGGATACCTGCTGCTGGAAAATACCACTGCTGTGCATTTGTGCAATATCATTGTTTCATCTCTTTTCTAAAACAAAAACAAAAACAAAACAAACCTCAAAAAAACCCCAAACAACCAAACCAAAAAAAAAACCCCAAAACATCTCAGACCTCTGCTGCAAACATGAAAGAGCTTCACCAAATCTAGGAAGGAAATCAAGATTGGTACAAATAGGGGAACACACAAGGAGTGAGAAAAATGCCAGCCTTAGAGAGGGAAGGCAGTGGAGCTCTGCTCATCATATTAGCACTTGTTTGTTCACACAGCCACACTTCCATACAAAAAAAAACCCAAATCTCTATTATAACCTCACATTTTTATACTAGGCTCCTGTGTATTAATTCCTCTAGACTGACACGTGGAACAGCACACTTCGCCATCTTGTTAGTCAGGTATTCTTGCAGCAATACGTGATGTAGTTTAAATATGCCAGGTTAAGTCCTTGTGTACACAAGGAAGCTATTACAAGAAAAAGTAATGCTGAAACAACTTTTTTCAAGGAATAACCAGAGATTGAGTGTCTTATATGCTTTGGAAAATTTCACTTCATTTATATAAATTTTTTATGACCTTCTGTCTAGCATGACATGGTGTTGTCCCCTCAGCCACGGCCGGTTTGGCTTGAAAGTCAAGATTTTGCAAGCAGGAATAATCAAACACCCTGAGGCTCTAATCTTGCAGGCAACTCAGTACCTTCATTTTGAGGGAGCATCTCCTTTATATAGTGTGCATTGGTCATTCAAAATACTGACCACTCTTGAGGCTATTGCTTAGATGCACAGCAGTTCTTGGCAGACAGAACTGCTGAGTTACCATGGCCCTGTAGCATGCTACAGAATAAAAGGTCCTTCTTCTCCAAGGCACCGAATGAGGAGACGCTAGCACAGCCACAGAGGAAGAGCACTAGTACCAAACAAGGCTGCCCAGCCCCAGATAGGCACCTCACTGCATGGCTGACACCATTGCCCAACCTCCCAGCAATATTACATTTGCAAAAGCATCTGATTTGAAAAAATCCTGATCAGTCCCAGCTCCTCCTGATATCAGCAGGGACTACAAGCGCTGGGATAGTGAAAAGCCAGAGCAATATCACCAGCCTGTGCCTCTCTCTTCCCCTATTTACAAGTGTGGCTCAACCTCCTAGGGACCATAACTGAGTCTTTATGAAGCTCTTGGATGGGTTTTACTGCAAAACAAAGCTAAGAATGAACATGCATGATTACACCAGGACAATAGCCTAAACTTAACAATCGCTTCCTGTAATTGTCTGACAGCCTGTAGAAAGAAGAATCATCTCATGATAAATCCTTGTTGGTCATTTACCATCATTAATCTATACTGTCAGAATGAATTAGGTGCAGAGAAGCATGTTAATTACAATGCAGATGACACTCTAGCTTTAATTATCATAACTTGAAAGTAAACAGTGTCAGCTAATCGACTTCAATCACCATAAATGGTTGTTAGAGGAAAGTGCTGTTCAGCTGATGGTACTGGCATCCACCTTGAGGGGTCTGCAGTTACAAGGCTGGCATTGTACCATTACTTTTCAAATTGCTCTCTATTTCTATCCACATTAGTCAGGTCTATGGGACACTTTTTCTGCTGCCTATGACATGACTTAAATTAGGGACGACCAATTTTGTCAATACATAGCAACCTAGCTTTATTTATAGAACACTTCAGATTAAACAGCAAACGCCCCCACTGTCCTTTTATGCCTTTTCCTTTTGCATTTAACAGTTACTTATTCATTTTCCTTACCAACTAGGGATATGTTTTTATAGCTTGTGGTTCCCATTTCAATATTATTTTATGTCATTTTCTGGAGGGCTAGGATTATGGAATAAACCTAAACACCTGGACATTTTTGTAAGGCAATGGGAGAGCAGCTAGCAGTGTTGCAAAGGCCCCAAATCCTCTCAAACAAATGTAGCCCTTTTGTTATTATAGACCTGAAATAAAAACTCTCAAATCCCATCAGATTCCTTCTGAGATTCTTCATGTGAATCCCAACAGGTAGGTTGACTGCTTGCTCTGGCTGTTATCAGCATTAAGCTTCTACAGAGAACAAATAAAGTTGTTCTCCTTATGTCCTGCAGACAGAACACGAGGAGGTGGGTTCACGCAGCATGAAGACAGCATGGTAGGAAGAAACACCTTAATGCTAAAGCTATAAAAGCGTTGGGGCAGGCTGCCCAGTGAGGCTGGGGGGTCTCCAGTAGCAGAGGCTTTAAGAAGCCAGGGCAGCCACTGCAGAGCCTGGGACTCACATAGCCCAGGGTGCTGGGTGTCACTCTGGTGTACTTCTTGATGCATGATATACCTTTTGGAAAAACACACTCAATTCCACCCCCCAGAAAAATGCAAAAGCCTAAGAAGATACGAGTAGCCTGTGAAATGTCCTGCTTTGCTCTCTCAAGCAGAGCAAACCAAGGAAATAAGGAGTTACATAAATAAACCAATAAAGTAAAATTAAGGTGGGGAATTTAATCACTCTGGAGACGGGAAATTCAAGGCTATGGTACCCATGGCAACTACTATTTGTCCACAGTGTATGGAACATTAACTTTAACTCTATATGCGGAAACAGAAAAAAAAATATGGAACATATCACATATGAACGTGTATTTCATGCAGAGGGTACTCTGCAAGGGCTACTGTGAAAGCAATAATTAAATTTCCTGACTGCAAAGCAGGTAGGTTCATGCACAAGCAGTTCTTCTGAGACACAAATTAATGTCACCAGGCAGAGCTCCCAGCTCAATCCACAGTTTAAGCAGGGAAGATTCAAGTTCTCCATTTGGCCATAGTATCACATCCTGCATTATAAGCTTCTGGCTGCTGTTCAGATTTTGTTTTGAAAATCGACATCTGTTGATTTAGTGACTGTTGTGATGTTTCAGTTGTTGGGTCAACAAGAATTCTGCATTTCTTGTATGTTTTCCTTTTAAGCAGCTAAAGCAACATTCATCATTCAACAAGGCAGAAGTCCAGTTCCTGCTGGGTGATTAGTTTATTTGAATGTGAGAACCAGATTATTGCTGAGTTAGACAGCAAACAAGTTATCAAAAGCTGAGAGAGCTTTGTGCTTGTCTTGAGCTGATTTTTAACCCCGGGCTGGGTGCTGAGAAGGAGTCAGATTACTTACAGAAAGAGCCAAAATCAAAGCCAGCCAGTTAGACAGTAACCCTGTGGATGGAAGAGTTGTCAATGTTTCGATTTTTACATGATTTTGGACAATTGCTTACTAGAATATCTATTTTTGCTAAAATATGTCAGTCAAGAATTTATGACTATAGGAACCAACAGCAGGAAGATAACACCTGAGAAGAAAAATTGCAATTGGTGGGCGGGGTGGGCGGCTATTTAAAGAAGAATCAGTTTAATAAAAATTACTTTTATCTTTTGTCACCACCATGGAACACAGAAGCTGGCAGTCTGTTTGGTTATGACCATCTCCCACCCCAACGTGACTTTGGAGGTGCTATGTGCTATCTCCTCCCAGGGCCAGAGATAGGTTGAAGAGGGGCAGAGATCCCTTGTGCCACAGCCCACAAGTGAAGGAGGTATGTCTCTGCTGGGGCTTCTCTACTCCCCAGCACAGCCCTGTGGCACACCATCCCTGGGTGAAAACACTTGGCTTTAGGCAGAAATGGACCTGAGCAGGGATCTCGGACCCTTGTGCCTTAGGAAACACTTGTGGCAGAAGCAGCATGCTGGGTACCGGTGCTTGCATGCAGCCAAACCCAGTGCCCAGCATCCCCTACATAAAATTTTTCAGCAGGAGTGGTGCCAGGCTCTCACACAGCCCATCAGTCTTAATAAAGCAATTAAACTCACCCACAGGACAAACTAGAATAGTTCAGGTCTGACCTCTGTCACCACCTCATAGGCTGATAGGACAAGGCCAAAATCCAACCATGCACATGGAGGGCTGATGGAGTCAACAGAGCAGCAGCACACTACTGGGCAGGCTCAGATGCCTATGTGCTGTGGAGTGGTGGGTGCCTTTGCAGGTTCCCCATGCCCGCTCAGTACCTCACCACACAGTAGATTTGGGCAGCTCATGGCTGGTGTGCAGTTTGCTCAGATGGGGCTCCCTGCAGACACAAGGAGAGGAGCAGAATGAAACACAATACAACTCTCCTCCCAGAGCAAAGCGTCCTCAAGCCGTACTGTGCCAGAGGGCTTCCATCCAGTAGTTTTGGACACGCTTTACTGAGTCAAGGCCACATTTATCTAGCAGCGATTCTAAGTGAGGAGGTCTCCCACTGCAGAGACTGGTGTTTCTTTCACCTGCACTTCAAATTAAGAGTGCTCACACAAACTCCCTCTGACTGAAAACCATCCCAGGGCTGCTCCAGAGCACAGCTGACAAGCAAAGCCAAGCTGAAGGCACAGCTGAGACAGGCAGTCCAAGTACACTTTGTGCAGCCTGCTGCACACCTGTAACCTGGAGATTCAGTGAGTGGAAAGCAGTGGTGCCTCTCCACATCTGACTTAGAGGGCAGGCTTGCCCAAGAGGCCCACACTATGCTCTGTGGGCCACCCACTGCCCACATATTTTGCCGGCCCTCCTCCTCTCTGAAAGACCTCAAAGACAGCTCCAAAACAGAGGTTGGTGGTCCCTCACCAGCAACATTCAGCTTACAGACTTGAAACTCCCCATGGGACCATAAAAGCCAGAAAGAAATCATTTTACACGAGGAAAAAAAAAGTATAAGGTAGGCTTTTTGCACTGAGAGCGACATAAGAGAGAGAAGTGTCCGTGTCAGACCAGATGATTAAGATCCATGTTGCAACACCAGTATCCATCACAGGACATCCCACCCCAGGGAAGTGGAGGGCTCCCAACAGCAGTGCTGCCCTTTGCTCCTAGAAACACAGACACTCTCCTCCAGCAGGGGTTGCCGTTGCTAGTGCAAGCCCCAGACCAGGCTCACAAGGGCTGGCTTGAAATTACCAACCTCATTTCCCAAGGGCTGGTAGTAACCTTGGACTCTTCTCACTGTAAGCATCTTAAATGCGAGCTATTCCTCACTGGGGAGAAATCAGGATTTGTTACTACTGCACAGCAATGAAAAGCTGAACAGGACAAGTCTTGCATATATATATATCTGCATATATTTTCACAGAGGTCATGGCAGGTTCAGGAATTAATCTGGCCAGACACTACCACAATATCTGTATGTTAACCTGAGTGAAGGCTGTTTTAAACACTGCTGAAAAATCCCTCCCTCCAAATGATTTCCATTTCTGAATCTCTGACCTGCTGTTTATGGAAAGGGGAAGAAGTACAGTGATGAGGTAAATGTGTTTATGAATACATTACTGTTACCTTTCTACTCTAACAGCTTACAGTAATGACTTTACCACCCATATTTATTGCTAATCAAGATCAGCACTGGGGGAGGAGGAGGAATCTTTTCTGCCACAAAGTTTGTACTAAATCAAGATGTTGGTTTTTATTCCCTCATCACATGAAAGCTATAGCCCAGGGGCACTTACTTGCAGCCTGTTAACAGATAGAACTATCCCTTTTCTAGGAGTTTACTCTTATTTCATCCAAGTGCTCACATTTTACTTGGCATCTTCTCTGTAGAGCACGAAGCACAGCCTGAGCTGCAATAGAGCAGCAAAGTCGAAGCGCTCAGCAAGCTCTGCTGAACTCGTGTTTGAGAAGTTTCCTCAAAAGCAGCACAAGCTACTTTGTCAGCTAACGTTTCCAGCCTGCAGCTAGAGAGCAAAGCTTAGCTGTGGACCTGTGTCAAAGGTACATTTGTTAACACATTTCCCCCGGAGTGCTAATTAACATTTACATCAAGTACTATGAGAGCAAAAAAGCTTCTACACAAACAGACTGCTGGGAAATGCAAGGAGCAAATTCTCTCTCCCCCCAGATGCAGTGTACTGTTTGCCCTTCAGGAGCTGGTGAAAATCCAGTTTGTTTTGTAATCTTCTGTTCTCTAAAATCAGATATTTCTGCAAGTTAATAACTAACCAGCTTCTTTTTATTTAAAAGCCTACAAGTGCATTTAAAATTCTATGAAAGCAAGGCCCTGCTGGCACTGGTGTGAGCCAGCCCGCCGGTAGGACTCCATGCTGAGTCACAGCACTGGCACTCTCCTAATTACAGAAAATGACAATATTTTATGATTTTATAACAAATAAATAAAAGAACATCAACACACTTTTGCATGCATCTTGAAACAAGATTGAACCCTCTTAAACTAAACGCTAAGATAGGGAATGCAAACACAAATATTTGTAGCTGGATCTTCAACTGCCACATTTTGGGATGCCGACGAAGAGGCTCTAATGAGTAACATTTGTACCCACTATACGATGCAGACAAAGTTTTTTCCAAACACAAATTTGTACTTGAGAAAATGTGAAGGCAGTTGCTGAATGGCTGGTTAACGCGCTATTCTAAATATTATTTCTCAATACTTATTGAGAAAAATGTGCTATCACATCGAAGTAATTTTTCTAAGAGTATAATCAATAACATTAACATACAGTTGAAAAAATCCTCTAGGTGTTTGCCAGAAGGAAAAAAAAAAAAGTTTATTTTTGTTGTTTGTTTGTTTGTTTTTTCCCAGTTTTTAAAGGAAAAACCCAAGTAAACAAACAAAAAATTCATATTCTATGAGCCTTGTAAAATTTAACCTATTCTGTGAACCTTTAGGCCATAAGAGAGTACACATTATTATTCAATATATTCTCATCACAACCATGCAGCCTGCCTAGGCTGCCATGAACTCAAATTTCAGCATCTAAAAATGTGACAATATTCTTGAGACAAGGCACATTTGCAGATGTAGAAAAACTTGACTGAGCAAGGTGTACAGCTGCATGCTACTTCCAGAAATCAGTCTCTAACTGCCTCCACAAAAGTCAGAATCTGAGATGAATAACATATACTATAAAAACACAGACGGTTTGATTGCAAACTGGTCTAGCATTCTGTGAACATATTTTGTTATTGTTGCCCACTTGCCAAATATTCAGGGTGAATAATTTTCAGCCTCTGTGTTTACCAACTGCTCTCATTGTTTCCTCACTTTTTGAGTGTTGCTAGATTCTGCCTTTTAACTGGATATCCAACTTTGTAAACAAGAAAATAAAAATAGCAAACAGCAAATGCAGCAGCAATGCATATTTTTGTTGGAGATTCTCAAGCGAAGGACCCTAAGCACTAATGAGAATGACTGGGCAGTACCGTGGGAGATGTACAAAGCAATCGGTGCTGAACAGATGTTCCAACAGGACAAGGTGTTTGTATTTCTCTCACTTGACCAGCTCTTGAAACCAAATTCATTTTCATTAGATACACACATTTCTGTATTCACTAAGAATACTTTTAACAACTCAGATATTTTGCAGGTTGCCAGTTTCCTAAATTCCGTGTCTTAATTTCCAGTAACTCCTATCAAGAAAAGGCAGTTCTGAGCTAAAATATAAACTGGCACATTCCTGACATGATCTCCCAGAGACTTCCTCTCCAAAGCATGAATGTCTGGACTGAAATCCTGGCCTTGTCACAGGCAATAGCAAAAGTATGAGCAGTTCCCTCCAGAATTTGTGAAGACAAAAAAAACCCCCATAAACTGGTATTTTTTGGGAAATCAAAATGGAGGTAGAATGCCCAGCTCCCAAAATACTAATCGTTTAATTTCATGGAACAGGATAAGATTAATATAAACATGCTAACCTGTCCAAATTGGAAACCTTTCAAATTTCAAGCACAGGAAACAACAAGTGGTTGGTTTTTTTTCAGACAGGATGTCAGAGTTACCCCTGTGGTTATATGTGAGCTGAGGACAATGTTGTTACACGAGATCAAATTACAAACACAAGCAAACAGAAAACAATCTCTGAACGTCACTGTTGGGGATTTGACAAGAAGCACAGCTGACCTGTTAGGAAGGTTACATGCTCTTGAGCAAGCTCTGGGAGAATATGAGGAGTTTGCTGCTGGACATCGAGTTCCATGCAGTTAAATTGTCAAATTGTTTGCCCAGGTTAATGCTTATCTTACCCTATGCTCGCTGCGGTTTTACTAAACGCGTTTGACCTGCAAATCTTAAAGCAGCGGCTTTGCTAAAATTATAAGAAGTTTCTGGCTTTTTCAAGCACCTAAGAAAACTATTTTGGTAATTTCCACAGTGCAGAAACCTGTAGTTACTCACATATTTGAAACTTCCAGTGAGGTGGATGACAGTCGCTTAACCACACACATTACCATTTCAATTCTATTTCTAATGTGTTAGCACAACCTCACTCTAAGGAATTTCTGAGGTTGTTTACAAAGGCTGATGCAGAGGTTGCATTCAGTCTGGTCCAAAGGCAATGGTTTACTGCAGTCACTTTTAAACAACAGAAAGAGATAATATTTTCTGTAATAGGGGGAAAAAAAAAAACATAAAAAAAAATCCTCACCTTGCACCAAGGACCATTAGAGACAGGGCTGGCTTCCAAAATATCTGCTCCTTCATTTTCTTCCATCTCTGATTAGTTGTAAAACTTTGGTTTCAAATTAAAAAAACATTAAATCATCCTCTGGTCAAAAACAAACCAAACCATGCGGGCTCTAGTATCCCAGCTTGCAAAAGCTCTGTAGTAAGCCTCACGTCAGTTTTATGGTCATTAGTCTAATCCAAGGTTGCAGATCCTGCTTCCTTGCTGGATTTCACAGAGCTTGGCCTTTCTTTTAAGCATTTATATCTCCTCTTGTGAGGCATTTATCTCCCTCAGACCTTCCTCGGGGATCCAGGTTTTCACATAACTAATGGCAGACATTTACAGCTTCCAGAGCACTATAGGAGAACTGACACCGAACCTCCGATCATCTCAGGAGAAGCCTGACAACTGAGTGCAATACATGGCCACACCTCTCTGCTGCCAGAGCTGGCCTAGACCATAAAATCAGAAGCAAGGTCACTCAGCAACCAACCATTCCACGTCACTACAGTAATAAAGCCAACTTACATTCAACTTATTGCTTGGGTAAATAAATATTTTTATTAGATGAAAGCAACCCAGAGAAGATGTCAGGGGGCTGGCTGACTGTTCTGAGATACATTCACTTTGATCAATGAAAAGCTCCCAGAAGCCATGTGTGGGCTACATATAAAACCAAAAAGCTCTGTTTGCAAACCCTGTTGGGGTCAGATGCCTAAGCAAGTCTCCCTAAGGATGAGCAGACCCATGTGCCCCGCAGGCTGGGTGGGTAACCCCTGCAGAGTTCCCTGCCACAGAGACTGTGAGCTCCCACCTAGGTGCTGGCAAGACTTCCACCTGCCACATGCTCAGCTTAAAAAAGTTCCACTCTCAAAAGTCTACATAAAATAAGGATGAACTTAGAAAATAGTCCTCAGTTTCCTGCCAGAGTCCATAAAAATCAGGCTATACCATAAGGCTGCCTAAGTGGATTCTTTTTCTCAGGGTGTGGAGCAATGGCATACCTAATGGAGCACACTCAATTTAGAAAGAGGTACTTCTCTCTAAACACACCGTATATGTTATAGAGGGGACTACAATAAATATAAATAAAAGCAGGCAACAAAAGATCAATCCTCTTTGTTCTGTTTACACTGCCTATCAGGCAGTGCCACTGCAGATAGCTGGTGCCCTCAAATTTCAAAACTGACGGTGATCTCTGGCATCTATTTAAAGACACACAGGGCTTCATTTTCAGTGCAGCCACTTGGCCCTCTTGGGAAAGGTCTCCCTCTAAGAATCCCCTAAACAGAGGAGTCCAGGCTCACTGGCTACTCTTGAAAAGTGAAGCTACATTTTTTTTCTCTCTCATATGCAACGTTTCTTCACAAATATCTGTATGGCAAGAGACAACTTTTTTTTGTTTTTTTTTTTTTTTTTTTTTTTTTTTTTTTTTTTCTTGTGGTCACTTTGGTACAAAATTTAAATCACATCTCTCAAAA
>JAAGNO010013199.1:0-25877 GCA_033439905.1 Ceryle rudis | reverse complement strand
TTTTTTTTTTTTTTGTTTTTTTTTTTTTTTTTTTTTTTTTCTGGTGGCAACTGTGCAGAAAGATTAACATCAATTCTGTCAAAATATAAAACATTTTAATCAAATGTTCAAATCGGCAGCATCATTAAAAATGTGCAGGGATCTGATTTTTAGATCTCTTTCTGCCACTGAAGCAAAAACTGCATAAGTGATTTGCTCAAGATCACATGCTTGATTATATAATCATCTTTTCATTAATCAGACTGGATTTCATGAGATTCCTCAGCAATTTAATTAAAATTGGTCTTTAAGGAGTTTGAAATTACATTTTCCTAAATTGTCAGTAAGTGGAGGTGTCTATCTAGGCTATTACATGAGTAGTTACAAGCCCTCGAACACTGAGTATCTATGTCTAACTGTGAGACAAGTGTGTACACATTGTGGATTACATGTTTGTTTCAGAGACATGAAGTTAAATGTGACAAACAAAATGGGCAAGAAGGGCACAGATGTCTCTTTATGGAGAGACAGCAAAGCAAAGGATAAGAGCGTGCATTTGGAAACCAGCAATCTAGTCTGTCCTTGCCATTGATTCAATGACTTTGAGAGGTAATTCAAAAGCCTCATGCCTCAGTTTCCTCACCTGAGCTGCGAGACTAGCAGTACTCAGTGCTACTATCTCACAGGAACAGCTGCCTGTGCACTGAAGATATTCAATGTCTTCATCAAACTTGCATCTCGGTTTACTACACATAGACTCGTATCATTTGCCTACACACACTCAAGGAAAAGCAAAGCAGAATTATGCCCACAGGGTGTGGGCACAAGGGTAACACCATCCCAGCCTGCTCCCAGTGATCAACACAAGTCTACAGTCTTCAAGGTCCCGGACACATGCTCATTCCACTGCAGCAGTGTAGTTGAGCCAGTTTTCCCTATTTTGAAATAATTCAAGGCTCACATGAGCTCACTATCCAAACCAGCAGATAACCAGCTGAGACATTCCCTTCCCAGCTGGAAGATTCTGCTACACTCAGACTGCTGCTACAAATACTTACCATGTTTAAATTTCACTTTCTGTGATTTCATATGCCCATTTTTATGGCCATTTTCTGAGACTCAAACTGCTTTCACCATGCAGAACCTGACAGTGTCTCAACAGTTGATTCTGGCTCACTGTTGCAGCCCCCACTGCTGCAGGGAGGCTCCATAGGGCACTTTTGCCCAGCCCTCTCTGCCCATCTGGGAATCAGCTCAACCTCAGGCAGAGTGTCAGACAGGGAACAGGGTGCAGGGAATGATACCAGTCTTTGCCCCAGTTATTCAGAAGGGCTGTTCATTACAGCAGCTTCAAGGACTCTCTTTTCCACCATTCCTTTTACTCTCTTGAGCAAAAATCTCTGATCACTAATTGCCTCCTGAATTTTAAGAGAGCAGGCAAGGGGCCTGTCTGAAATATGAAATTGCCTTTTTTTTTTTTTTCCTGGTTTATCTTTACAGATCATCCATTTAGTAACAGATTAGCTATGTCCCTGAGTAGGCAAAACTAGCCTCCTGAAGTTAGTTTGCTTGCATTCAATAGCGAGCAAAAGTGCTGTATCTCATTATCCACGTAGGTGTCCATGCTACATCATCTGCTTTGATGTGTCATGCTGTGGCAGTAATTTTCACTTTTTTTTTTTGTTTCAAATTGGCCATTTCCTAATTTAAAACAGAGCAATCAAGGGAAATACTTTCCCCATACGCAGTGTAACATAAGATAAACTTTCCTATGGTTGCTGTGGAGAAGGAAACTCACAAGGTTCTCAGCTCCAGCCTTCAGTGTAAACCAGACATCTGTTCCGAGTTGTGTCAGATCACAGGAAGGATAGCCCACAGCTTGGTTTACTCCAGACTAATTTAGGAAATCAGGACTCTCCCCGTGGATTAGTCACTAACTTCTTGGGCAGTGACAGGCCAGACACATTTCTCTCTGCAGCTTAGTGAGTTTCCCCTGTAAAACAAGGGTGATGGTTCTTCCTTGCGTCAGAAGGTCACTTGTGACCGGAGGATCTAGCCCCAATTAGTTTCTTAGCCAGAAACTAAACTTTTCATCCCATTTGTACATCTGCAGTCCCGATGTCCACCAGGGAAGGACAGAAGAGGAAAAAGACCATGGAAAGTGCAGATGGGTCTAAGGATGTCTTTGAAGTACAGCCCAGGAGTGAAGATCAGGAAGTGAGAGCTGTAATTGCAGCTGGGTATCAGTTTCCTTTTTTATTTCAGGAGAGCCCACAGCATAGCGCAGTTTCTTTCTTTCCCTCAGAAAGCAGGCAGGAACAACACTCACCTCTGCAGGAGAACTAGGAGTTGTTAAACGAAATGGGCCGTAGAGACAAAACAACTCTTTGCACTTCTAATGCAGAGGCAAGTAGAAAGCATCATGAACACGTCTGAAATTACTGTTATTTCTTCTGGACCAGCAAGGAAAGCTAAAACCTATTTCTCATTTTGTTTCCTAAGGAAATTGCACTGTATTACTTGCAGGCTCTGCCAGAGTTCCAGCCAGCTTCAAGAAAACTCAATAGCGGGGAGATGTTAGATTCATGAAAATAGGCAGCCTGGCAGACAGAAGAGCTCCTGCAAATACCCCGTAGAGTGAAAGGCTCCCAGCCAAGCTCATGCCCTCGAGAAGACCCACGTGAGAAGGCACACTAGAGGGAAGCTGCCAGTGCTACAGAGCTGGTACATTTGACTTCAGCCTGGGGACAGGTTTATTCCAAGCTGCCCCAAACCTGTCAATGCTGGGCCATTAGTGACACCTCGACATTGCTAGTACCTCACTAAGCACAGAGTGGGCACAAGCATAAACCTCAGACCTCAGATCCTACAGACCTTTGACCAAAGCCCTGATAAGGCGGCCCATTACAGAGGCTGCCCTAGCCCGTCAGTAACAAGCTGTTGCCACAAGCAAATGTGTCAGAACAGGTTAATTGACATCCCCCTGTAACTTTAATGCTATTAATCAACACTAAACAAAGGTTTAAATTTTTTTCCTTCCTTAGATAAGCTGCAAGGCAGGGATCAGGGCTGCTGTGAGAAAACATGGATGCTTGGTAGAGTGAAACAGACTTGTTTGTTCCAGTTAGAAAAGATTTGAGAGCTGAATGCAGGGGTCAAGTTATCACAGAAATGACTGCTTCTTCAAGAACTCTGCAAAGGATTTAAGTTTTGGTATTTGCTAGGCATACCTTGAGTGTTTGGCCATTATAAATATCTTTGTGCTTGGGAAAGAAATCTCATTTTGCATCATGCTGTGCTTATCTTTTTGCAAAAGTGTGGGCAGGATCTGAATAGCTGGTGTTTGCAGACAGCAGTGGTGCGGTACAGCCCGTCTCTTGGCTTCACAATGAAGAAAATGAACTACAGTTGTGAAATCATTGCCTAACGATTGATAAGGGCAATGACTGCAATCCTCTTCCCTGCCTCTTCTTGGCCATCATCCCATTTACCACACATTACTGGACATATAGAAAATAGAATGTCGATGTGGTTAAAGTACAGGACACACACGTAGAAGACATAGATTATTTATCTCCACGTCTCACCTGATTTCCTCTTTCACCGTGGCCAAGTTAACTCAGTCTTTGCAACTGATTTTTTTCTCCTTTCATGACTATTTTACCATCCCTCTGACTGCCATTGAGTTTTCCCAAACAACAGGGCTTTGTAAATAGGGTTGGGGGAGAAAGGAGCTGGTGACACCTATCCCTTCAAAACAAAGCTAAGCCATGTACCTTGAACACGATGCTGCAGGAGACTATTTTAGGAGACTCTTGTTTTGCAGAAGAAATCAAGACAACCACCCTCATTTCACCCTTTTCACAAACTGCCTGTGGCACCACAAATACCTTGCAACATTAGATACCAGCTCCTGATGTCAGTCATCCCAAGAAAAAGTCCATCCCATCACAAGACCAAAGAAATTTGGCTCATACTTTCTTGCTCAGAAAGGAAGAACAGATGTATACATATACTCCGTCTTCAAAATTCCTAACTGTTGGGAACAGCAAGCCCACACGCCCAGAAGTGACCGTTGCCACTATCATACTGCAGGATGCAATGACCATTTTTCCTCATGAGAGGAAAGCCTGTGCTAAACCAAATATTTGTATGTGTTAGGTATTCGATAAATACTGACATCACAAAGTGTTAAGTAATGGTTAAGTTTAACAATTATTATTTTTTTAAAAAGGAACTTTTATTATTTCCTATTTTACATGAATGTTACACACTTGGTGGCAATCATACTGCTCACTAGTCAACTGCAGAAAAAAATAACAGTTCTGGTATAATTTTTGCATGAGCTGTGTAACAGAGGCCAGGTCACTGAACTCCAGCTCCCTGGAACACAGTTCAATATTACAGCTAGCTAGGGCCAATCTATACCCAACATCCCTATAAAGATCAAGCAGCTGCCTAACAGGTATTTCAGGGCCTTCTCTATATTACTTCTGAGTCAGCAAAAGAGTAAAGAGGATAGATTGTGCTTGAATTTAAATTTGCTGTTCAAAACTGAATCACTGATAGGCAACCAAGATGAGATTTCAATTTGTGGAAGAAATAATGTGAAATTCACAAGCAATTGATGCTTCCATAGAAACTTAAGTTGTCCTAATGACTTGGAATTTCTTAAGGGTAATGTGAATAGCTTCCAGTTCATCTGAACTCCTGGTTCTTCCAAATACATTTTATATTTCTAAGAGCAAGCAGTATATTTTCATTAACAGAGAGAAATACTCTGAAAAATAATCTGAGGTAACAGGAACTACTAAAATAAGCTACATCACCCACAGAAATCTCACCAGTATCACAGCTCAATAAACTACCAGATTTGGTCTTAATTTTCTGTAGAGAGGGAGGCATAACTGAACCCTAAGGAGGAACCTAAAACAATGGTAAATGACCCTATAAAAGTATCGCTTTTGGGCCATACTTTAAAATTAATGGCTATGTCAATAAATTTTTTGTGGTACTCAGCCCATGTGAGGGAGGTTTCAAAAAGCAGAGATCAATCCTCATTTGGCCCTAATGTAATTTTTGACACCCTGGGCAAGCCTAAATAGCAGAGCCAGCACTTAAGAAAGTGTTCAGTTGTGTCCTTGCAAGCCACAGCAATTGCTTTCACATATATGGATACATACATTCTGTTGCTGAGAAATAGTACTTTATGTATGATAAAACAAATGATACCTACAGATAAAGAAAACCCACAACATTTTGAGGTGTTTTCACTGACTTTTATCAAAACATAAACAGGAACATGATGAATAAACAAAAATTGTTCTAAAACATCCCTTAGGGTAGACTGGAGGAAAGCTACTGGCATCACAGCAGCACCCTCTAGTGCTGATGTCATTGGGATTTGCCAGCACTTCCTAGATAAAATTCGATTATTTGGTGACAGGGTGCAACTTCACTTGTCCGATAGTGGACAATCCCAGAGGTCTCCATGGTCTCCACACTGTTCAAAATCTGGCATACAGGGCCCTGACTGCTGAGAGCCCTGCAATCATCACATGCCACAGGATGAAGTGCGCCAGGCCCTGGAGTGGGTGGAAGCCACCATGGCCCAGTGAGGGGACATTCGCCCTTGTCACTCCATGCAAAACGCTAGATAGGTTTTCAAGCTCATTGCAGGCCTGTGTTTTTTGGGAAGGGGGGCTCAATGATGCATTCCCTTTCCTACTCCTCCCGTACTTCATGGGGATAAGGTTTACTCTGTAAATGCTTGCCTGGCCTTCAAGGGTCTCACACAGGTGGTGCTAAAGGTTATCGAACGGTGAGCTCGTTTTAGGGTATATGCCTCAATGAAGGTTTGTTTCATTGACACAGCTCACACTAAGGGCAGAATATCAACACGGTCTTGTGGACAAAATGAGACATAGACGACTAAAGAGACAAATCCAGCGGTACTAACAAATGTTTGAATAAAGAACTGCAATTACTTAGGATTCTTGTGCTGTGTTAACAGCACCTACAGCACGGTATCTCCCAAATGATGGACATAAAGAACAATGCAAGGGCAGATGATATTTTTTGATTGCTTGGTAGAAAAGAAATGAGATTATCTCCACAGATTTCAAATAACGTAGACTTGCAACCCCAAAAGCAACTACTGCCAGTCCCAACAAAATAGATGCAAAGTCCAGGTCCATAAACAGCTAAAAATTCACCTGCCGCTGTGGTGAACATAAAATAAAAAGGTGGAAGCAAGATTGAGTATGTATAACAGGGTGGGTGAGATACTGCACTTTAGAAGGGAAAAGTTAGGTATGATTTTAAAAAAACCCAACACCTACGGCTCTTCTGAGCTCATGGAGCAGCAGAAGGGTAGCTAAGCCACAATGACCACCCTTTCTCCACCTCACTCTCTGCAGCTGTAGGGAAAGCCCTGAAGGAATTCATGTTGCCTCAAGTGCTACACTGGAACACACCCATCCAAAGACATTAATCTACCTTTTATTATTTGTCTCTCATAATTCTGAGTACTTCACATGTAGTTCTCAGAATCTGCCTTTCTTCAAGAGCCACAGATGTGGCAAAGCCACACTGACAGTCACACTGGGTTTGTCACTTTAGCATCTGACACCACCCATCCAGATGAGGCAAAGATCCATAACTCCTTACAGGAAAGCACTGGAATTTAAAAAAAAATATATATACATATATATTAAATTTCCTACTTCACTGTAGCTCTGCTCTAAGGCAGTAGGACAGCATATTACACATTAGGAAACACCACCAATGAGATGCCAGCACAGAAACACAAAGTAGTATTTCTGCACTTTTTTCTACACAGGAGCTCACAGTAGTATATTTAAATCTATCAGGTCCCTAAACTACCATCCTTGGAGATAACAGCTAGATCAACATACCTGAGGGAGTTCCCTTAGTCTCTGCCAGTTCTTCCTCCTGCCTATCCTGGCCTGCTGAAATCACCTTCATGCTATTTTGTCTGGGTCTCAGCCAAATAGCTTCCCCCTCATTCTTATCCTTCGAGAAATAGATGGAGCAGGGACACAGTGCAAACTGTTTTTTTTGTGGGGGATGCCCAATTCATCACACTACCAAGCTTAAGAAAGTAATATAGCAGCAGTAAGAAACAGTTCAAAAGGTTCTGTTTCTCATTCATACATCAGACTTCATTAACTCATAAATTGTGTCAGTTTGCTATAAACTAATGAATGAACCACTAACTTGGGACATCATTCATTATAATAAAGCTGCTTCCTGCCTGCTTAATTAAGCTCTGAGAATGCTCTAGCAGAAGGAAAGCAGAAGCAGACCCTCTAGGGAAGTGATAAATGCCAGAGGCTGAAGGGCATCCTGACAGTTTCAGCACAGCTAAACACACTGGCTTCTCTCCCTAGCAGGAATAGAGTCTTGGCCAGTCTGGGAGGCTGGAACAGGGAACTCAGCTCTAGCAACATCTTTGACTAGCAGAAATATCTGTGGATCCAGTGATCTAATTTCCATCAGCACTGCATAAAAACCAGAGGAAAAAAAATATTCTGCAGGGGGCCTAATTTTTGATCTAAAAAACAAGAATAATTTTATATGGAGGCATGTAGACATCAGCCTACTCTTCTAAAGCATTAACATAGCAGTTGCTGAACTGTCCACCAAGCTTTGCAGTTTGGGTTATTAATGATACAGATGCCAAAAAATGGAGCCAAAAGAGAGTATTTTAAGCTAGATAACAGAAACATTCAGGAGATACTAAAACAAGAAGCAACCATTTTTTTCTAGCACAGACACAGCCCAAAGCAACTTACTGGAGAAAACCATTCTTTCCATTCTGACCATTAAGTAGGGGAAAAAAAACAAGCCCTCCTTCTCCCACTTTATATGATATTGGCATTTAGTGTTCCCATCCATGAACTACAGATAGACATCAGGAGGCTATCCCTGCCTTAAAAGACTTTACCTTCTTTCCATATCCTCTTTGGTTTGGTGCTGAAACTTTAAGAATCATATCTTATCTAAAAAACAGCCATGAAGACTCTTTACACAAATATATATGCCTTCTCGCAGCCAGTGAGCTTACTGCAGCTGAGTTTCAGGAACAAAATGGAAGGAAAATCCTAGCTTCTGCCCAAGGAGTGGTTAGCTAATTCCCCGCAGCTCAATTGAACCCACCCTGAAAAATCCCCTGCACATTAGGCACCTGTTTTATCACCTTTCTTTACAGCTCTAATTGATGTAGTGTTTTAGGCCTCCTAGTCAGGACTGTGTTTCTGCTGCTTCTTTTGGTAGTGCTCTCTATTTCAAAAGCTGAAGCTGACATCCTGCCAAGCAAGTAGCAAGTATTTAAAGCCTTCTCAGCCATTGAAAAACAAATTATGGAGAATTCAAGTCCAGCCCACATTTAATTTGCTTTATTTACATATAAACTGCAGCCTGGAATAGAGGTGGTCAAACACAGTCAAGCCTGCTTACTTCGGCCAATAGTATCCTGGTGCCCACATGTAATTTGGGCTCAAAAAATTGCTTGTAATTAGATATCAAAGCAGAAACCAAGCCCTTCTTTTTCTCGCTGTAAATTCCTATTTCCAGGATCTTGTCTAACCAAAACCAACTGTGACATGGGCTGACCTCCATCTCTGCAAGAATAAAAATAACTCAGAAGATTATATGTATCAGCATTATGTGGTGGTATCCACCATAACAATATTATATATCATGTTCCCTTCATCATTCCTCTAAAGGCTTTGCTGTCTCTGTATCACTCCCTCTTGAATGGGTTACTAGGGAAAATGTTGCTTCCCATCTGCATTTTTCACGTTCTTCCACTATAAAGAAAGCAAACTAGAGCTTTACATTTTATCTTTGAACTTTTTATCATTGCATTGTCCACTTACAAATTTTCTCCTATCATCTCTCCAAATAACACTAATAGGACAGAAGAAATTTGAGACACGGTAATTTTACATTTGGTAATACAGACGTGCATCTCCACCCCAGGGACATTTGTAAGCATACCTGTGAATAAATTCTCATACTTCTCACTGGTGGAAAAATATTACCATTCCAGGAGAGTTACAAAATTTGTCCTCCCTGGACTTATGCTGCGGGAGACTTATACAGTATCCCACAGGACTGCCGAACAGTCTTCAGCAGTTTTGTAGGCTGGAGCAGTTTCCAGGCACTTTTTTTTTAACCCTCACTATACCTCACAGAGTACCCAAGTGTGGTTCCCTTTAAATTTATGTGGAAATGGACTGGCTAACTGACCAATTTAATCTCAGTGAAGGAGTCAGGTCTGAGAAGGTCTCAAAAATATTCCCTCTCCCAGATCCTCTGTCACAAAATGACAGTTCTAATGCTTCCTCGTGGCAGTGCATTTCTGCTAGTTTGTCTCTCCAGTCTGTATTCTGACAGCACTACTGAAATTGAGCAGAAAGCTTCTGCTCATATGGAACAACTCCCCTGCCTTCCTTGTTGAAGGAGGAAAGAGATGAGTCTATTCACATACCAGCTGAAACCTCCATGGATTAGGTAAAAAACCCTTGTGTTACTACCAGAAAAAAGCACACAACCTCAGAAGCATACTGGGCTTCCAGGTTGAAGGACTTGGTACTGTGTGCACAGTTTAAGATAAAAAAAAAAGAAAGTTTGATAAGGGATAAGCAAAAAAGCTGGGAAAAGGCTGAAATCAAGTCAGAGTTTTAGCACCTAAATTTGGTGCTGAATAATATTTTTTTCTAAATGGAATTTCTTATATGAATGGAAAAGACAACTTCTGATCCTTTGAGACTATACCCAGATTTTTTTAAACACAATTCAGCTTCCCAAAATGGTACAGAAAGGGAGCAATTCCAGCTAATTTGTGTATTAACTTCACCTAAATAAACCAACAACATTCATAGTTACAAAAGTGATATTAACTCTTGAAGCTGCTCTTCAAATGTGGATTACAGATAAAGTGGCTAAAGCTAGACTATGACATAAAAAATGTTGAAATCTATTTTTCATCATGGTCTGAATAGGAAAGCATAGTAAAAACATTGCTTTCCTGTTAAGCTAGAAGCCTAAACTTCCTAGTCAGCATTTTGGTTTGGTTCATTATTTCAGCTTCCTAAAATTAACTGAAGGGAAAAAAAAATAATCAGTGAGACAGGCCTGCTGTAAAGAGAGCTTTGTGCCAGAATTAGAGCTTATGTATTTGTCAAAATAATAATGCCTACACTTTCTTTAAAACTCTAGGTAAACATGCAAATGTTGAGTAGATTCAAAGAGTACTTGGATCCATGGAAGTGCATCACATGCTTAAAAAGAAGCAGCCAACAAGCAACAGAGCCTGAGAATCACAGATGTGAGAACCCATACAAACCAGAAAAGGCTAAAAAAAGAATTCTAGTACTTTTCCCCTCAAACTGAAAAAAACCCTATATAAAATAACACAAACAGAATTGGAATCTTTTGGGATTTTATTTGCCTTTTTTTTTTTTTTTCTCCGAGATGGTTATAAACAACTACCCAGAGCTCCCTATAATTTTTCAGTCATGTTCACTGTTGGATACCCATGGCTTAACTCCACACTACAAATCAGAATAGCACATGAATGGTGGCAACTGGAAAACTTAAGTGAGTTCAAGCATTTGTTGGAAACTAAACTTGAGCTATTAGACTAATGCTGAAGCTAAATGTGCCCAGTGTTTCCCTGTAATATCAAAATTTCCAGTCTATACTATTTTTGAAAGAACTACACCTTCACTATCAAAATAAACAGGCTGACATGCCCACCAGTCCATCCTCTCCTATTGCTCTGAAGAATAAGAAAGAAATGGCTGATCATATCAGAGCAGACAGCAATGTATTTTCCAGAGAAATGGAGAACTAAGGTCACAGTGCATGCAGCACTTTCATTACTGGGAGTCAATCATGTTCTTTTAGGGGAAAAAAGAAGAAATTGTGCTGATCTTACATCACAGCTGCTTCAGAAGAGTACACTGAGATGAAGTCAAAGCATTTGTGATGTTCATATAAAGCACCACTGCCCTGTCAAGTAGGGGTCATGTATAACATGATATGAAAATAGTTTCCTTAATCATGGAGGTAGAGGGGTGAATGTGTCCTGCTACTAACCCACATTTGGTGAGAGCTTTGAAGGGCTACAGCCCTAGCAGGTGATATCTTATGCCAAGCACACACAGAGACATCATTTCAGCACCGCAGCATGAAGAACAATGGGAAAGATGACCCACTGTCCAGCTCCATTGTCAATCTTGGAAAGCAAAGGTTGGTTACAGGAAGACAATTGCCATTGTCTAAAGAGCTTTAAAAAGGGAAAAGAGGGGCCGTCTCTACACGGTGAAGTGCTGGCAGCTGTCACATTAGCCCTTCCAATCTGGCCTATCTTAAAGCATTCTGACATATAACCCGTTTAGTCCTATCCAACTCTGTGTAAATTATGGCCATAATGTTTTTTATGTATGTTATGCCTGACATCTTTTCCATCAAGGTGCACTGCATTGTCTGACTTTAGTAGATGACTCCTCTCTCTGGTAAGAAAGACGTGTTAGTGTTACTTCACCCACCATACTTCTGTGCAAAACAAACATACTATGTGAACAATATAGCATAAAGAGTTTTCTGCATTATACAACTGTCTAAGATGTTACACCTTTTACATAAAAAAATAATCCGTGTGTATTTTGTATTTCCATCTGTATTCTACAAATATGTACCCATCCAAACATGTCATGCTTACTCATTTTCAGAGGGCAAGAAACTGAGAATGCAAACCCACTTTATTAGCATAAAAAGTACATAGTCAGTAATCAATACTCAAATTCCTTCAGAGTGTCTGGCATATTTGATACATCTTTCTGTATCTTGTACAGATGGAGGAAGAAGCAGTTGTGAGATATCAGAGGTTTAGGGTTAGAGAGGGGTGGGTGGTGGGGTTTTTTGGTTTGTGCTTTAAGTTGTGTAAACAATTCAGAGTGAAACCTGTACAAGCAGAATATTAGCTATCATTTATACACTTAGAAATTAAATAAAAGAACTTCAGTAATACAAAAAGCAATATAAAAAAGTATACAGATGCACGACATACATCAGAAGAAAATGTAGAAGGACAGGGCAAGTAAAAGAACAGGTCTTAAAAGTTAGATTGTAGTGGAAATTCTCTGTAAATACCTGTGTGGCTTGAGATGAAAAAAAAAAATTATAAAAGTACTTGGTTCCATAAGAGATCTGTCCAGTTGCACCTATTTTAACTTCATTAAACACAAATATTAGAACAATAAACTGATTAAAAAGAATAAGAAAAGTTTACTCAAGTTTAACATTTCAAGCTATTTTATAGAGTAACTAGGTAGAGGTAGATATCCAATGTTAGTGGCCAAGCTACTGTAGCAAGATCTTTTACCTATCTTGTCAAGTTTTTACATTAAATGCCAATGTGAAAAGGCTTCATAGATGAATGATGTCTTTTGAAAAGCTAGCCAGAAGACCCGTGCTGCTGATGGAAGTAGTTTCAATCATCTTGCTGTGAGGAGTATGTAAGAATAAACCAGTTACCAGACCACTGTAAGGACAGCACTGATCAAGCACTAGAGCTCATGCAGTCATTCTAACAAAAATGAAATTATTTTTTTCATTTCTATGCTTATTTTAGAAGCTGAACCATTGCTGCTACCTGTCTGGTTTATAACTAGTCAAGATAAGATTGAAGGGTACCACGGCGGCGAATATCACACGTCCAGCAGTGGAAACCACCTCCCAACGAATTGGCATGGCGAATATTCACTTTAATTGTAGAAATGCCTGCAAGGAACACACGTTGCATACTTTAAAATATCAAAATCACATGGTAAGCTTCAATCAGAACATTAGATAATGCTTTATCAGATCAAATGGCTAGATGCAAGTATAGAAAGTATTCCCTACTCATTTGTTAAGAATTTATTTTCCCAAATTCTAGGTAGACAACAAGCTAGGAACATAGTTTGCTTATTTATTCCAGTGATACTCTGAGAAAGATATAGTGCCTGGAGCACAGCTGGTGTTTGATGTCTTATGATGTAAGGAGAAAAAAAAAAAAAAAAAAAAAAAAAAAAGGGTTTTGTGGTATGTGAAGAATTAGCTGAAATTCTTCTACAATATATGACCAGAGCACATTTACATAAACCTGTGTGAGTTTTTATGGTTCAGACACTGAATGTGCTCTTTCAAGTGCCTTTCAAGAAAAGCAGCATCCCAAATGCAGAGCTCCAAGTCCCTCTCTCTCTGGGGGGAAGTTAAGCTTCCTCCCACTTCTTTTCAGCTCTGATGTTTCAGCTGTGGCTCACTTATACAAAGTCCTGACAGATGGACTAGGATCAGAAGACTTTTCTGTTATGGAGTTTGCTTTTTTCCATCTTGGTACTTCCAAGTGCTCAGGGAAAGCTCAGTAGAATCCATCACCTAGGTCACCAATTGCTTTGTCCCAGTAGACCCATCTCAGTCCTAGGAACTTACTGACTGTAGGAGTTTATTTAGAAGTCGCACAGACTGTGAGGTTCAAGTATATAAGATATGTCCTGATTAACATTAATAGCTTAATTTAAGTACTTTCAAGCATTTATAAATCCTCATCTTCTTGGTCATGCAAAGAATTAAAACAACCCATGACTGAAAGGCTGATTGACCAAAGACTGTATAGACAGTCTTTGAAGGCAGATTAAAGCATTAGATTGCATGGTTCTCACATCTGAGGGAAGCTTCAGTAAGTGCACTCACATCTAGGCTCACAGTTGCTATCTTCCACCTTTGGATCATTCTTTCCTTCCCATTATTTTTCTCCCTTTAAAGAAGTTTTCTGCTACTGAGGAGTATTATCTTTTACTCTACAATACAGTGATCCCTCACTTCCCTTGACTTCTCATCTACCCACCAGTCTTCTTTCCACCCTGTCAACTTTTGCATCACCATGTACTTATCTCCTGCAGCAATTGTCAGCTGACTGTAACACCAAGCAATCTGACCACTGTCCTACTAACCAGCTATGAGTCACAAGTATATCTACCTACATCTTTCCCTCCCAGCATGATGGAAGCAGCTGAATTAACTGCATGAGTTCAGATATTTAAGGCTATATTATTTGTCTTTGCAGTGAGCTGTGCATAAGACTTTCAGGTTTATATTACATTACATTTCTCCTGACAACATCTAAGGAATCCCACTCTTTCATAATGTTACATCTAACAGGACTGAAATTTTCCATAAATTAGAAGAAATACCTGGGTAATTGGTCTTAAGACAGTTTAAATACAATGAGTTTGAAACTAGAAAAATCTAAAAGCATTCTGGTAATGAGGGTTAGGCAGCAATATGCACACAAACTCTCCAAGACAGATTTTGACCTCTAAACCAAACACACAATTTTACATTCAAAAAGCTCATTCAGTAACATGCTAGCAGTAACTTTTATTGCTACTCATACCCTTACTTGCTGCAAGCTCTGGGGGGCATAAGATACAAGAAACCCATATTCATATGACTGAAGTGTTCAGGAGAGAAATCACTAAATGATTCTTGCTTACTAATCCAACTGATTGAATACTTTTTCCAGTGCTGGCTGCTTTGACTGCTTTAAGCAAAAACTCCATTCATCCTGATGTGCATAGCTGTTATCACAGTCATTTTGTTTGAAGTACACATTGTAATATGCTAGGACATACCCAAATTTTCAAACATCTTCTGAATTGATGTCTCATTGGCATCCACCATCACACGTTTCTCATCCAGCATTAAGACATTCATGGAGAGCCATTTAGAAGACATCCACAGTGGGTGATCTAAACACAAGAGAATGAACCTTCAACTGTACCAATGTTGCCCCTTATTAATACTCGTAAGAATACTCTTGGAATTCTTAGAAAAGGAAGAGGGAATATACCATCCGGGATGAGTGGCACTGGCGGGCGAATCACAGTCCAGCCTGCTTTTTTGAAGAGCTCAATCTGAAACAGCAAAATTAATTGGATTCTAAACAGGGTTCTTAAAGTATCGCATTATGTCTTCCAACCAATGCCACATCTTCTCGGGCTACTTCAATATACATGATATCCCCTTTCCTCTGTTCACTACTCTTGCCCCTGATCAAGTTCCATCTATAAACTCTGTTTTCATACAAACATTCTGAAAGCCTTTTCAAACTTTGCCTTTTTTTTTTTTTCCCCCCCTACTATTTTTATATAGGCTAAGTATACCAAGATATGTTAAAGAGGTAATACGTGCAGTTTGGAGCCTGTGAAGTAAAGATATTAGTAACAGCAGAAAAATATTAAATTCTTTATTTTTGGTATTATTTCCTCCTATATGTAAAAGCCATTGATATGAATTGCACTGCCATTTATAGAAACAAACCCACCAAAAATACAGCAAAATTATATTTGCATCATGCTTCATAAGAAACTTCATATACAGTTTATTTAACAGCAAGAACCAAATAAAGTCATCCTAGGGAATAATTTGTGTCTTTAAGAACTACACAACTGAGTTAAGAAGATGATAACTTGCCTAATGAGAACTGACCTTAACTTCATTGTCCGAATACTTGGAAATAGTCTTTATTCAAGTGTTACCACGAGGTGGAGCTCCGATTCTGAAAACTGAATGACCAGCCTGGCCTGCCAGGGTTTTAAAGAAAAGCTCCCTTTTATCTGCACTTCTCCCTCCCCTCACTTCCCGGTCACCCAGAACTGCCAAATCAGTTTTTATGAAAGAAAGACGCATCTATCTTTTCTATCTACACAGAGAGTAGTTTTCTGTGAAACAGTCCTGGCACATGGGTTTAACACAAGGAGACCAAGAGCCTCCTCTTGCAAGGAAGAGTATGAACAAAGGTGAGGGAAAAAGGGAAGACTGATTTTTAAAATTACATTCTCATAATGGATATTACAAGAAGCAGTAATTCAATGGTACTATCTGCATTGAAGCCACTTGCTGAGAAGAGACTAACATTGCTCTGATAGCTATGTTGTGCACATGGTTTTGTAATCTTTGTTGCTACACTGATTCAGTATCAGTTCAGCTACTGCCATGTGGCTACAGCTTCTGAAATCATGGGGATGCTCACAAAAATCCTCAAGCACCGACACTAAAGGTAACATGTCTGTAAGAGATGAGTTCTCACTCTCTGGAACACTTTCTGATCAGATTCCACTGTTCAGCAATATTATGCTTTTTCTCAAATGGAAGCAGTAGGTTTTACATAATGAACCATGTCTCTCCTCTTCCCTACTCTTCAAAAAGTACTTCTCACTCAGTTATTCAAAGGTGAATGCCTGAGCTTACTAGCCTCCCGCCATTGGTATAGTTAACAATACCGAAAGAGAGGCTTCCAAAATAGGAGTAAAAAGGGGGACTACTCAACTGAGCAGCAGCAAACTCTCAATTTCTCCTTGGATACAATTAACATATTTACATAGTGGGAGTATTCAGAGAAGTTACATACTTTGATACTACATAATTACAAAATTGATTGCTTTCATCACATTTAAACCATGTAGCTAGGAAGAATCACACATCTACCTAGCCTCACAATAAGAAAGCACAAGAGCAATAGCAGACCGTGGGACAACAGTAGTCATTGCATGGCTGAGAAAGTTCTAGAGTCAAGACGTAAATACATCTGTAAGTTCCAGAACAAGTCAGAGTGCTATTTAAATTCAATAGTTTAATATTATTGAAGTGTATAGAAAATAAATTTGTGGATTAGCAATTATCGAGCAGGGACCTAATCCCGCTGGGTCATTATTAAACACAAACTACTTTCCCCTTTGCTGCACTCTTACCTGGTGGCATGGACGGTCTGGGTTAGAGAGCACAAGACCGGGTCCGATTATATTAAAAGTGGCATCAATGTGCATAGGGTTAGGATCCTTAAAAGATAGTATATGCACTCTATAGTCTGGTGCAAGATGTCTCCTCATCCATTCAATGCCCATATAATTTGTAACCTGTAAAACAGGGCAAAGTAAGTTTCACTAGGCTAAAATCTAAACTGCATCCAAGCTTAGTTCATCTAAGGTTTTATTTAAATAAATATTTATAGCCAATATAATAGACGTTTCTGCCCCTGGCTAACCCGTTAGCTGTAAGACAAACCTCATCTGATACATCAGACATTCTATTATTAGAAACTTCTATCAACACTCTTATTTTAATGCTGTTCAGGAATTTTAAAACACATAAATACAAGTATCAACCATTAATATAGATACCAAAACTGTTGAAAGGAACCTTTGCTTACCTGGCTCCTTTGTACAAAGATATCTCTTCCAGCTCTAATGAAGTCAGCAGCATCAAAGCACGGTTCAAATTCAGTAGTTACAAATTTTCCCTGAGCAGCCAGTTTATGCCTGTCTTCAACAGAGTGGATTGGATAATCCTAGTTATTGAAAAAGGAAAAAACTTTAGGTTGGAAATGGTAAGGGAAAGCTTTCAAACTATTTCCTACTGAAGAGTATTTTGATATTAAGAAAATATGTTTATTCAGATAGTGTATTCTTTGGAGCTGGTTTGGTTTACTTGTTACTAGAATAAAAAAAAAAAAAAAAAAGAGAGTAAATGTTTAAGTAAAATGTTTAAGTAAAGTGTTTAAGTAAAAGATTTTAGGTACATTCAAGAATTAGTGATAAGAGACAATTATTATACCAAAAAGTTAATTACTCTTCAGAGCCACCATCTCTATAATATTCTGACTTCTGGATCAAGAGTATTCATTACCCATGGAGTTTAACTATCAGTCCAACAAATCACAGCACAGTGACAGAAATACTGGTATGCAAACTATTTCCTAACAAAGGAGGATTTTGTATTTTTCCACATTTTAGATTGAGGCAGTACTTCAAACTAAAAGGTAGATCTTCAGGAACTTAGATTCTGGAATGAAACAATGCAATTAAGAACAGATAAGGTTTAAAAAAAAACCAAACAAAACACAATAAACAAAACAGCACAAACAAAAACTACTGGATAAGTAGTTTCTATACTTTAGAATAGGCTCTGGAAGTTTTCTAATACTGTCAGATTAAGGGAGTTTTGATTAACAGAGCCTTGTCTGCATCATTGATGTCACTGTTCCCAGAAAGTTATAAACATTCACAATCAGTTTTTCTGTACATAATGGAGCTGCTCTTACCAAAACCTAATACATTTGGAGGCCTATAGGAAACTAACAAAATTGTCCAGGCCAAAATTATTACAAAAGAAAAAAGTTAAGAAAATATTCACTTAGATATTTGGAAAGTAAGTACTCAGAGTTTAGATCCTCCACTCTTTCTTTTATGTAACTTTCAAAATACTAATCATCCTGCAAAACAAAGATTATGAGGGTTTTTTTTCCTGTGACAAAGATATATATTCTTTCCCACTTTTCTGATACACTCTGGACATATGGACATTCTCAGGGAATTGTAATTCTTTCAAGTAATCTTTGTGATGTCTTTCTAGCATTCCTTCCTCTTTAGTAATGCTAAGTTACAGCCAGTAATCAAAACAATTCAAAGCAGACTTGAATTCAATAGACACAACTTCCTGTTTCTTATTCCCTAATTGCACACACTTAGTTTCATCTAGAAAGGCTACAGAATATTAGCATACACTAGAAAAAAACACTAATTTCCACAGCTGGTTTGTGTAGTCCATCCGTCTGTCTTCCTGCCAATTTTGTGAAACCTAAGTATCAGGCTGAAACTATCAACAAAATTCTGTATAATTGATGTTCTGAAGCAAAATGAGAACAATACCTGATCGTATAGTTCATCTGCCATTGTGGGTTTGGGGGCAGTTGTCCACTTAGCACCACAGTTGAAATAATCTTTGATTATTTGTCTGTATGCTCTGTACTCAAAGAACCGAGCACGCCAAGCCATAGGTGCTTCAATAATTTCATTTCCCACCACCAACAGGATATCTCTTGGCATGGCAGCATACATACCTGAAAGGAAAAAGGCCATTAACCTATGGGACAAACATGGCTCCTCAGCTCTTTCATCTTACTCACTTTTCACCCTCTTTTTAAATTTTATTTCTATCCAAAAAAAATGGCAAAAAGCATCTTTAGCAAAGTCATGAAACCAGCATATAATTGGAGATCCTTACATTTTTCAGTAAGTTTGCATGTATTTTTGAACAAAAAATGTCACTTTGAAACTTCTGCTGTAAAGCCTAACTCATAACAGCTAGATGAAAGCCATCCACAGTCTACAAGCCTCCATTTCATAATCTGGTTAATGGAAATTAAGTAGACAAATGCTTATAAATTACTCAAATGACTAAGAATTTATGATGGGTAGCAAGTTTTCCACATGGACCTAGGTTTTTTTATATGCCAACCTTTTAAAAAGTAATAGCACAGAAGAGGAATTTGATGGAACATAGAACTAGTGCTGGAAGTAGTCCCAACAGACTTCTCATTAACATTATTGCTTCCCGAATGAATTTGAGTTCCACTAGAACAACCTAAGAACATATTTGACATGAAAGGCTGAGAAACCTGGGTCTGTTTAGCCTGGAGAAAAAAAGTGATTGCGAGAGAACTTATTAATACTTATAAATATCTAAAGGGTGGGCATCAAGATGATGGGGCCATACTCTTTTCAGTGATGCTCAGTGATAGAGGACAAGGGGCAATAGGTGCAAACCGGAACACAGGAAGTTCCACCTAAACATAAGAAAAAACTTCTTTTGTTTGCGGGTGACAAAGCCCTGGAACAGGCTGCCCAGAGAGGTTGTGAAGTCTCCTTCTCTGGACTTTCAAAACCTGCCTGAGCACATTCCTGTGCAACCTGAACTAGGCAAACCTGCTTTAGCAAGGGGGTTGGACTAGCTGACCCTTCTAACACTCTGCAGTTCTGTGAAAGGAGCCTAGAGACTACATTTGATGCAAAGTTAAGTATGAGTCACTGTGCTCTCACTGCAAATAACTAAAGCTATATATATATATACACACAAGGAGGAATGTGGCCACTAGGTAAAGAGACATTCAAATTTCCTTCCCACTACTGAGGATCCTCCTGGAAAACTGGTTCCAATTTTGGGCTCCATATTTCAAGATGGATCCAACTCTAGGATCCAACAAAGGGCTATCAAGACAGTCAGGGGGCCTTACAGCACATGACCTCAGCTTGTGGCAAGTAGTAGAGAAAGCCGTAACATCCTACAGCTACTTTCCGGGTCATTAAACATGACAGATGAATGGTCCTTGGCAGTGGCAGTGACAACATAGAAAGGGATTCTGGCAACAGCTGCTGGTGTTGGAAGTTCAGGTTAGGTATTAGGAAAATGTCTTTCACTAAGAAATCCATGCAGCACTGAAACAAGCCATCAAGCCAGATGGCACAATCTCCATCCCTCTGTGTATTCCAAGCCATAGCTACACAAAGCCACCAATGACGTCATCCAGCACTGGCAATAATCCTATTCCTAGCAAGAAGGCAGACCTGAAGACATCCAGAATGTCTCAGCTGAACTAAACAGACAAGGCCTTCAAACAATGGAAGAACATTTACCTGTAGACTCAAAATCCGGTGTTTTGTACTTCACAGACCAGTCAACAGGATCAGGCCTCTTGACAATTACACCTTCTCCTTTCAAAATATTGCACATCTCTTCAATTTCAGCAATAGCTTTTTTTAAATGGTCTTTGGGGAAGCTCTGGCCTCCAAATTTCTGATAAAAACCCCAATACTTTTCATATGTGTTGGCCTAAAACAAAATGACAGGTGAGTGACGAAGAATAAGCATCAGTTATTTTGGTAGAGTGAAATAGATGCATAAGACAATTCCTAATGTCCAAAATTTCTTCTTCTTTCACTGACTTCCCATTGTTTTGTATGTATTATGACCCTAACATGTCATAGAATGCCTTATATTTGTTTCTTGCCATATTTTGGAAAGTTGCTAAGAAATGTCCTGATGATTCTTCTAAAATAAAAGGGTGGGAGAGGAAAAAAAGGAAAAAAAAAAAAAAGGGAGAAGCATCCATACTTTAGATAAATGCTCAGTTATTCCTGGTTGAGAAACACTATGCTAGTAGCACTGTCTTTACTTTTTGTCTTTACTACTGCTATTTATACACACTGTTGGCAAGGTTTCACTCGGATGTTTTATGATGTGCATGTGTCCAGTCACTAAACTGATGAAAGTGTAGGTGTTAGACTAGTTGTGAATGGCTGATGTCTTCACAAATACTTACATAGGGTAACAAAGTTAAGTTTCAGCTGTATGTGCTGAACAGGCTCATTGAACTAGCAAATAGTTTCAGTACTGCTAACAGACTGCACGTGGCACAATGCCCAAGAAAAAAAAAGTCCTCTGATGAACAGCAAGAAAAAAGGGAAAGCCATTTTGGAATGTGGAGAAGTAAGTACACATTTCATTTCCACTTTCAATTTAGTTTAAATGGATCAGCATCTTATATTACCTGCTTCTACTGATGGAATTACTAATGTAAAAAGTACTTCTAGAAGAAGTCTCTTCCCCTCTTTAAGCATAGCCCTATAGAAAATGTCATTATGTATCAAATCACATATGAAAACAAAAAGACTACATTACACTTTAGTTAGTATTTAGTGACTAGTATTGCCAAGGGGCCATGAAAGATTTCGTCTTTATTACACTAATTCTAAAGCCATCCCAAGTACAGGTAAGATGCCTTGTTGGCTAGAAGGGGCCATATTTCAGGTACAGAAGCAGTCTGGAAAATGCAAAAGATTCTAAATTCACCTGTCAGGATTGGATTAAAGCAAGTACAACATTCACGGGCCTAAATCCTCTGCTCCTAAATCCAGTGATAGTCTTCTCAAATTAAAAACTAATTCAAAATAATGTCCTAGTTCTCATGGGTAAGAAAGTCCAAACATAAAACAAATGATGTTGCCCGAGTTCAGTGTATCTTTGAAAGTACTTCTTGAAGATTTATAAGTTGTGTAACCACCAGCTTTGATGGGTCTTTGATAACACTAACATGACAGATGAACAAGTGCATATGGAACCCTTCTGGAACAACAGCAGAAGGGGTCAGGAACAAGTGGTCAGGCCTTCCTTTTACCAAACATAGTCCTGCTCAATCAGGCAGCATGAGTGACAGCAATGGGATGTGGGCGAACCTGCCCTTCCAAACATGAGGTTATGTCCTGACACTGCAGTCCTGACTACCTTCCAGAAAGCAAGGTTCCAGACAAAACCAATGCAATGATGTTCCTTTTGTTCTAGTACTGTCAGTGAGCCCCAAGCAGGCAAGTCTGAAGGCATGCCTGTTATCCTTTAACAACCCAGGCTATCCACTCTGTTGTGTGCAATTTCTGTATGTTTGCCCTCGTGCTAGAGAGGTAAGACAGAAGTTAGAGAAAATTCAATCTTTTAGTCACCCTTAACATATAGAAAGCCCAGGCAAAGGTCTCAGCATGGCCATGCCACTCTTCCAGTGCTGAAGCTTCTTCCCATCCTTCCTGAAGGAATTTATTCTTTTGCTTTAAGTGAGGTCTGGGGTAATTTGATCACCTCAGACTTGCCAGCTGTTCAGAAATCACATGCAGATCATATGAAGTGCATAGCATTCCTATGGAAACCTGTTCTGCTAATGAGACAAACGTGTCTGAAAGAGTAAAGCTAGCTGTCTTCAGAGCCACCCATGATGTATTTGAATATCACTGATTCCTAAGAGGTGCAGGTTCCCTCTTTACCAGGCATCCTCTAGTACTGCTCTTTTACAAAGAAATGACGCTGGTGTTGCAGTAATACTACAGCATAATGTTCAAGTTACAACAGAGTAAGTGTTAACACAGTAACACCACTCATATTCCCCACGTTCTGAGTAGCTGAGGAAAGGGTATATGATGGGGACATACATTTCATACCAGTTCAGGGTTGGGATTTCAGGCCCCTTTGTTCATATACATACAACTCAGACTGTTCAAAAAATACAACGGCCAAGACACAGAAAAGAGCTTTAAATAATATCATCAATGCACCTTATAACCTACAGTCTGAGAATACCTGAGAAACTCTAGTAGCATTTAAGAAGACCTCTTTCTTTTCAGAAAGAAATTTAAGAGTTTACTGTAAGAAAAAGATTTTCTTTAAGAAGCAGCAGAATCACTCACAATAGTTGCTATAGATTTTCAACAACTGTTGTGGAAACTAATTAACATTGTCAATGTTAATGCTCTCAAGATGTAAACATTAAAGCTAGTAATAATAGTTATTAAATTTTAGTACATCAAAACAGATATTCAGATCAAAATACTTTTGTAGTAAACACACTCACCCACCACCACCATCCCCCAACTTCTCACTTAAGTTATAATGATCTGTGGCGGTAATAACTCCTCACCAAAAATGCGTTATTATTCACAAAATATACTGAAAAACACTGCAGAGTACAAAGCCATAAAGCTCAAGCGTTTGACTGTCAAACGCTTCATAAGAGTACATCTGAACTGTGATATTTTTGATCAACGTGCTAACTCAAAAAAGGGCATCTTCCTAATGAATGTAGTTAACCTTCTAGTTAAGATTTCCCATGTTTCCCCATAGTGTATTTACCTCTACATAACTTACATAGCCCATTTTAAGCTCCCCAAAGGATAGACAAGTGTCAGCTCATTAATAGTCATTAGCTATGTCGAGCTCCCTCTTAAATTCATTCCTTCCTCTTTCTTATGCCAAGCACATTATGCCCCCATCATGGCAGAATGAATTGTATATACCAGAGTCACATCTCAAAGTACAAGGTAATGCTGAACGCAGCCAGGCGTCCTGCACTTAAAGATTTTGTAAGTAAACATGGATGCAATCTTAAAACACAATTTACAAGTGCCTCAAAGCATGTATTTACCAAACTGTTACAATTTGAAATGTGTTCTTTAAAACATTTCAGGTCCACAGCCTCAATTTTTCCTTAAACAAGTCAAATTTAATAATTTTAAACTGCAGTTTTTATAATCGATAACCCTCATTCATACTTGGCAGAAGTCACGTGATACCCATCAACACTGGTATTGCTTCTTATAGGGACAGTAACAGAGATTCCTGGCTCTTGTACTACACTGGAGGAACAAACACACGCACACCTTACCTTTCAGTCACAGAGAGATTTGAACAATAACCAGTTCTATTAATATTTTTCAGTATTGGCAAGGTAGGATTTGGACTGCTGTTTGGGTTATTCAGCAACGCCCCCAGGTAAAATTACTGTTGCAATTTCTACAGCAAAACTTAAGACAAAAGCAGAGAAAACTACAGGAAACCACATCTCAGCCGACACTCTCTATTACTATTACTTGTTCTGGCTAATGTATCCTTCAGACTTGGCAGTTTACATAAAGCAAGGTTAAAGCTCACTTTAACCCCAAGCTGTAGATATTTGAACTGCAGAGGTAATCCTATACTTTGACATTGCTCATTGAGCTTTTGATACTGCATTTAACAAAGAGAAATTCTGACCTCATTTGAGTAGTTATGGCTTAACAAGCAGTAGAACCAGGCTAGCTGTATAACATGTCACACTTCAGCAATGTCCACATTTGAAAGAGTGTTTTTTCTGCCATTAAAGCAAGGTCTTGACTACTACTTGAGATGATTTTGCCTCATTTAATGTTACAATGTAAAAAAGTTAGACATGTTTTTTCCTTACTCATTCTGTACATTCATTATAACAGTTTTAAGTACATAAAAGCACATACATACACTTGTATATTAGAAATGCCAATCCTCATTCACTTCTTTTTCTGAAGTTGCTAGAATATCTTTGGAGTGTCTGAAACAGGATACATGTTAGAGATTCTTTCTACTATTGACTTCTGCTAAATGAGATAACACAGCTGAAAGTGGGAAGAAAAAGCATATCCTGCACCAACATGGCTATGCTATAATGTTTTGCAGATGTAAAAAACGACTTTGAAAGAAGACTCCTCAAGAGTAAACACCACACTTTGTGCACTGTAAAGCTTAAGCAAATTGTATTTATAAACCCCACATTATTTCCTATTTAAGACTGGAGTTTTATTGTTTACCTTAACCTCCACAGAAAAAGGTGGGACACAGGCATTTTCAGCTCTTCCCACAATGATCTCTTCCAGTGGATCCCATTCATTGTATGAGCAAACAGGACAGTCCTTAGGCACAGGGCTAGTAGCCTTGTTATCATCAGCAGCACAGGCGTTCTGGGAGGCTGTAGCTGCCTGGGTGCTCTGGAAAGATTGCTGCACCCATCCTGTAAAGACTCTTCCAAGCTTAAAATAAAAATAAGAATGAAAATTATGTTTCCTTTACAAAAAGCAGCAGTTTGGTCCACAAGTGCCTTACTCTGCAATTCCAAAACAATGTACATCAGTTGAAGCACTAACAGAAACACACTGGTTGTTACAGCTATTCCAATTCACTCATGTTCTACTAGATGCTTAAAAGACAGTTTGCCTTTTAAAATACACTCAGTTTACGAGTGACAGCTAATGAGATAGGAGCACAGCACTGACTGGGGCAACTGGAGCCACTGGACTCTGCTGCTGAACTCGGACGATGCATGGGTCAGCCTCAGGCCAAGCAGCCTGCTGCAGTCCCGCGCTCGCTCGGCGCCGCTCAGAGCACCGTCGCACGCCTGCATCCGCAGGCGCGGAGGGCCCGCGCAGGACCTTCTCCCAGCGGAGTATCCTCAATCCCGGCCCCCCTCGAGCCCGACCGCGCTTCTATGGGGCACGAACCCGCAAACCGATATAATGCGCCGCTTCTGCTCCCCGGCTCCCCCCGCGAAAACACCGCACTCGCAGCATCACTGTGAGGCGGCAGGACAGGACAGCTCCGCACCGCTCCGCGCCCGCCCCTCCGGCAGCACAGCCGCGCCCCGCGCCCAGCCCGCC
>JAAGNO010013198.1:17326-37388 GCA_033439905.1 Ceryle rudis | reverse complement strand
CCCGGAGGGTTTTGGGGGGGGGCGGGGGGTATGGGGGGCTTTGCCGGGTTTGGTTTTGTTTTTTTTTCCTTTTTTTCTCCCCCCCCCCCCCCCCCCCGGCTTCCTGTGCCATCTTCTGTCTCTGCTACACAGAGAAACATGACTTGGTGTCAAGTTTTTCTCTGTCTGTCGGGGACACAGGGTGTTTTATTCCCCCTCTGTGACTAAGGAGAGAGTAAGGTGAAGCCAGCCCAAAGCTGTTTAAGCTTCAAGTGAGTCTGGCACTTGGTGTTCCCTGGACTCGATGAGCCCCCCAGGGCATGCCTTGTTACCTCCATGCTGAAATCTGCCTGGGAGGGCCCTTTAGAAGGAGGTATCTTTGCTTAAAGATGTCTCTGATGTCCAGGAACAGGAGGTCCCAAAGGGAGGGCTGTGCCTGGAGCATCACCAAGGAAAGGCCAGGTGCTACTGGGCTGGTGGTCCTAGCAGCCAGCCATTGTCATGTCACAGGGAGATCCCAGAGAGCTACTGACTTGAGGCTCAGGAGAGCCAGCTCCCAGCTGGGTGTTACCCTGATAAAATGATGGAAGATGCAGGGTACCCAGGATTTGAAGCTGTAGCCATTTCCATTAGCTCTGCCTGACCCTGGGCTGCGTTCCTTTTGTTAAAGATGAACTTTGTCTTTTTCCTCTGGGCAAGGTGTTTCTGAGAATTCCTCTAATCCTTTTACAGAAGGAGCCAAGCAGCATGGTGTGCATAGCAGCAGCCCTTTGGTGTGTCTGGGTTTGTGGGGAGAAGATCTGTGCCTTCCCGAACACGAACATCTCTTTGCAATAGGACTGCGGCTACCCATCCCCTGCTGCAAGTTGTACCTGAGTACATCAGTGAGCTTCCTGAGGCAGGGGAGGCTGAGAGGCTGAGGTATGCCTTTAGTTATGTCCTGTCAGACTGTCTCTTCACCAGTGCTGCCTGCAGTCTCTTCCTTGTGAAATCCACCCCAGAAGATAGTGAGAGCCAGCCTTAGCCTGGGCTGGGCTGCAACCTTGAGGAGAAATCCCTTTACACTGCAGCAGGGCCCTGCCTCTTTTTCACCATCAGGCGGCAGTACAGGCTCTGGCCACTGGCAGGGTTGGGATGTGCCCGGAGCAGAGGTAAAGAGGAGCATTTTTCATTGAGAAATATCTCAGCTACTGCTCCCTGCATCTTCCCTTTTACAGACTTGCCCCTTGGCCATGTCAGCTGAAGAGCTGAATTTTTAAACAAAGAAATGATTGTGTTTTTAGGTAACGTACCTGTGTGTGTGTGTGTGTGTGTGTGTGTGTGTAGAGTGGGATGTTTTCCTACCTCATCACCTCCTCCCTGACTTCTGAGCACCTGAGCTATCTTTGCTCTGACTTTGCAAGCAGTGATGTCCTGCAGGCTCGAAGAGAAGCCCGTGGGATGACCTGCACGCTGGGATGCTGGGTGGAAAAAGCAGAGCCTGTGCTCCTGCAGACCTTTGTTGGGCCTGAGCTGTGTGCCAGAGGGAGAGGCGGGCAAAGCTGCAGTGCAGGTGGCTCACGTGTCAGACTGCACATCCACCGGGAGTGATGCTGGCTCATTAGTGGAGGAAACACCTCTCTTGTCTGCTTTCCTCCCCCTCCTCCAAGTGAGAACGCAGCCCCCACCACCCATCCTTTTCCCCTTTCCTGGTGTGTGAGTATTCTTTTTTAAGTGGCAAGCTGAATATTTTAAACAAACACTGCTTAAAATCTATAATTTATGGGCAAAGCTTCAGAAGAGGAGATCAGTCATCTCTTGGTGCTCTCTGTCTGCAGCAGCCCCCACTGTTCTGTTTCCAGTCAACTGGCATAAGGGATTACCCTTGGGCAGGGCAGCCACTGAGCAGCACCCAGAAAATTCCCGTCTCTGAATGAAGAGAAACCGGATTGTCTCCTCTTGCAAGCAGGAGCAACTCTGAGCCCTTCCCCAGCACCTGTCCCCAGGAGAGAGCCCTCTCCCCCTGTTAGCTCTCCTGGGAGCAGCTGACTGGGCCTTGGGGTATGGCTCAGAGCTGGGCTGAGTGCAGGGTTAGAAATCTGCAGCCTTCCTTCAGTCGCTCTTGGCGCAATGTGTTGGCTCCTGCTTGGGGTGATGCAGCAGCTCTGTGGCACCTCTACCTTCTCCTGCCAGATGCTTCTGGTGTTTGGGTCAGAACCTCAGCCACTGGTCCCACCTCTCCCCTTACTTGACACTGTTTCAGCTGCAGCTCCTCCTTTCCCTTCCTCCTTCACCAGCCCTGTGTCCTTGGTGGGGGTGTTGGGGCCCAGGAGTCCTGTGTTTAGAGGGACCCCCTGCCCTTGGTTCTGGGGAGTTTGGCCCAGGGAAAGGAAGAAGGCAAGAGAAGAGGAAACAGGGTCACTGCAGAGACAGCAATCTGAGAGAGCCTGCACAGCTCAGAGTTAAAACCTGAGGGAGCCAGGGTACAGGTGAGGAGACTGAGCTTGCAGAGGCTGAACTCTCCAAGCTGGCAGGCTAGACATGATGGAAATCAGAACTTGAGCTTAAAGACAGTGCTGGGCAGTGGGAGACCCCAGGTCGCCAGGAGAAGCTCCTGCCTTTGCTGTCCCCCCATCCCTTTACTGCCCCTGCATGTTCCTCTGAGCTGCATGTGGGAGGATTCCAGGCTTGTTCTTTAATAGGAGTGGAGAGACTTTTCTTCGATTAATTAATTTGCTGCTCTTCCCCATTTTCAGGACCATCTTTTATTCATGGCCAAGTGGCGCAGACACTGCTGCTTGCTGCCTTCTCGGGATGCTGGCATTAATATTTCATCCTGGAGCCTGCTTGTGCTGGAGAGCCCGTGTCCCAGGTACCTGCCTCTTCCTGCTGATCTCTTGCCCTGGCCAGCTCGCATTCCCCCCTTCCAGCCCCAGACTGGGTCTCCCTCTCTCATCACCAGCTGTACAGGCTCTCCCCAGCTCATATTCCCCGGCAGTTAAATACAGCACACTTAGAGCTGGGGCTTGCAGCTCACTTTCTTTGTCTTCTGTGATGCTGGGTAATCAGCCCTGTGCAGAGGGTGCTATGATTACTGCGGCAGTAACAGGTTCTGGAAGCCACTTGTTTTGACATAAAGCAGCAGGGAAGGGGAGTGACCTGTATTCTTCTGTCCTTCTTCCCCCCCCCCCTTCCAGGAAAGCAGGGAAGACAGGACCTATATGTCAGTTGCCAGAGGAGCAGTTCACCACTGTGGCTGCAACCTGGGAGGAAAGAAGGCTGCTGAAGAAGAGAACCCTGGCTGTACCTGTCAGAGGAGCAGCAGCAATGATGAAAAGAAGCTCTCCTCCTGCTTCACCCCTCTTCTGGTTGCTGTGCATGCACTCTCAGGCATTACTTAGCTCTGTGGAGCTCCAAGGCCAGGAGCAGCCTTTGCTTGCAGCTTCGGTGGCCCCAGCAAGGCACTCTGTCTGAACAAGGGCAGGCCGCAGTACAGCCGTTTGGAGTGGCACTTCATTTACTGAATGGCAGCTCCATAAGCATCTTCAAATAAAAAGACTGTGAAGTTTTTATGCTGGGAGCTGCTGGAAGCCTTTGTGGTCAGGCAAGTGGCACAAAAGAGTATCTCCTTGCTGGATGGAGGAGTTGCTGGTTTTTGCTTGGGCTTTATTTGATTATTTGTTTTCTTCTTTGCTGGGAGTTTTAAGGGTTCTTTGGAGGGTCTGATAGTTCATTCCTGGTTGCACTCTTCAGGACCAATGTATCCTGTGCACATTGTATCTGGGGCTCTTGGCAATACACTGATCTGAGGCAGTCAAGGAGGCAGATTAATTACAGTTCAATATGTTACAGTTCAGCTCTAGTTTCCAGGGGTGCTTTTTGTGTCACAGTGAGCCTGTGGATTGGGGAGGACATGTTTTTCCTCCTTTCCCACCTCGCAGAGGCGGGCAGGGTGGCAAAAAAAGGGGACTAGGGATGCCCGTGCTGCCATTGCTCAGACAGCTGCTCCTTCAGGAGGCTGGTATGGAGCTGTTCAAATGAAGAGTTGATTCTGTCCCCAACACCAAGGTATCTTTGATGCTGGGACTAGTGGCTGGGATGCTGGGACTAGTGGCTGGGATACATTCTCTGTGATTGAAGTACTTGTTCTGGCAGGAAAATGCTTTGCAGCTCTCATGGGATGGGAGGTGAGGCCTCTCAAGGTGCCAATTCCTGGTACGTTGCCTATCTCTTCAGGAGCAAGGTAGCACAGTAGCTCATGAACTGTATGTCCTGAACCATCTGTCCCTGACTTAATAGGTCCTGCCTGCCCTGCAGCAGAGCCAAGTGCTTTAAGAGTCATCAAATGAAAGCAGCATCTTAAAAGAGGTCCCAAAATGGGGGAGGGAATATGTGTATCTGCTCTCAGCCGAGATTCTTTTGGAAAGACCAGATGTGGCTGCTGGAGTGACAGTGCCCACACTTGCCCTATGGCCCCAGAAGCCTGGGAGCAGCCACGGACAGAGAGGGGAACTGGGAGCAACTCTTTTGCAAAGGGTGGATTGTGCTGGGGAGCATGTGCATGGGAGTGTGTGTTCATACATGTGTCATGAGGATGTGTTCAGTTTAGGGAATGCGACTGCAGGTTGCAGGATGTGGAGGCTGTGAGTGGCAGAATCTCCACAGCCTCATTAAACTCTCATGTCCAAATTAAATGTCAGATTTGCATATCAGTTCTGTGTTTTCAGGCCCATTATGCAGCAGCCGGGAGAAGGCACATGGGCGGGGGTGCTGTGGGAATCCAGCAGGGGATGTGAGCCCTGATGTCTGCTGGATTGCAAGGACACACCAGAGAAAATGCCCAGCAGGCTGAAGGAGGAGGAGCCAGTGACAGAAGTGTGTGCAAGGCAGCAATGGGCTGGGGATTATACTTCGAAGGGGTGAGCTGCCTGTACTCTTCGCTGGTGCATGTCAAAGCAGTTTGCCCATCTAGGTGTGATTTTTTTTGTTGTTGTTGTTGTTTTTGTTTTTGTTGGGGAAACTGAGTGGAAAGGAGGTGACAGATTCACCCAGCAAAGCCTTTGTGGGGCACAGCACATGCCTGCCAGTTGTGCTGACAGGAGCAAACCACAGGGTGCCCAGCGCTTCTGCAAAGCAGTCCTTCTAGTTGAAGGCCACCTCAGTCCTGCACAGTCCCCTCCTTGAAGAATCTGAGGTTCAGCAAGACAGTCCTTCCTCCAGAGTGGAGTGCAGCCTGCCCACCCCCTGCAGTGGGAGCACTGGGGACATGGCAATGCTGAGGGGCAGCTGGGAAAGCTCTGAAGCTGCCCAGCAGGAGCAAGTATTGTGTAGTGCTCCACTTGTTTAGCTCCTGGCTGTGGGGCCAAGGCCAGTTCTCACCAAAGTTGATTGCTACCTTATTCCCCAGAGCCCAGCAAAACCAAGCATGTGAATTTTTAGGGAGAACTGTGGATTAAGCTTGGTTTGCCATGACTTGGGGCTCTCTTGCAGCTACCTCCGTTCCTGTAGGTGGAACAGAGAGCTGCATGTGATGGGCAGTGTTGCGCTGGGGCGTCCAAGATGGTCTTTGACTATGGACAGGTTCCCAAACCAGCTTCCGTGGATTTTTTCACTACTGCCTTCCTTCTATCAGACAGAGAAGATGCTTGACACTGCCTGGTTATAGAGCTTCATCTGCTGGAAGCCCTTTACAGTTTCCCCCAGGCTGGATGCAAGTAAGACCTTGTTTTAATCCGGATTTAATTACCTGTGAAGACAGACAAGCTTCTTCCTTGCCTCTTGGGAAGCCCAGCCGGTAGGGTAGCTTCAGGTATTGGTACAATGCCAAACTGCAGCTCAGGTTGGTGAGCCCCTGAAGTGCATAGGAATTGCCCCTGGGGATGGAGACAGATAAATGTGTCCAGGAACTGAACTAAGCGGCACTCAGAATGAGTGATATAGCACCTGAGAGCGGCAGATCCCCTTTTGTGGGCAGCAGGAGGTTTACTGGGCTTTGTAGTTTAACGTCTAATTCCACAGAGACTTCTTTTAGGGGTCTGGATGCAGAGCAGTGGGTGGCAGTGGCAGAAAGATGCTTTCTAAGAGTCTGCTGGCAACGGAGTAGCTAAAAGCAGGACCGAGGACAGGTACTTCTGTCCTGCAAGGTGGCAGAAGCAGAGCAAAAGCTATCTTCTTCACCCCTCCTCAGGCAGCACCAGGGTGGAAGCTCATGAAGGATTAGCATGAAGATGAGAGTGCATTGGGAGGGGGGTGGAGGGCGGAGATAATGTTTCTTCCTTCAGGAAAAGAGTCTTGGTCACCTGTCTATGCTGTTGTGTGCTGCCCCAGAGTCCCTGCTGGGACCTGGAGTCAGGCAGACTGTGTCTTCAGTCCCTGGAAGGAGGTGGCACAGGAGGGGGAATGAGGTTTCTCGTGCTCTGCAAAGCCTGTGCCAGCTGTCCTGCACATCTGTGAAGCCTGTCACATCCCTAATGGGCCAGATGCTGAAAGATCCTGAACATCCTTAGAAGGTCAAACTCGGATGGCACAAAACGCTCCTGGCTAATTCTGAGATGTGGAAGTGACAGGGCCTACATGACAGGAGACGCCTGGGAGGCAGAGCAGCATCTGAGTCAGCCATCTCCAAAGAAAGACTTGTCAATGGCTGGGCTAGTTTTCACCAGCTCCACAGCTGGTGGCAGTTTCTACACTTTGTGCGAGAAGCATCTTGTGTGGCTGACATGCTGGTCCCTGGAGGGGAGCCAGGGGAATGAGACCCGCTTCTTTCTCACTGGGGGTTGATGCCTGTGGACCTTATCCAAGCACTCTTTGCAATGCCGTTCCCCAGGAAGACAAGGGGCCCAGCATCAGGAAAGATCCTGCAGGCCTAGGGCTGGGGGAGTGAATGGTCTGAAGAATCTTCTCTGGCCACCTTCACAACTCATGCCTGCCTGTTTAGCCAGACTATAAGAGCAGCCCCACAGCTCACAACAGCTGATGAAACAGCATTCAACTCCCTCAGCCCACAGTGGTGTTAACCCTGACAGCCTCTGCGCTCTCCAGACATTCCTCGGTGTTTTCTGTTCCCTGTCAGGAGGAATGACAGCTGTCCACTGCAGCAGGGCAGCAGAAAGGCTGCTAAGCTTGCTGAGTGGTGGAGGAGAGCATCCTTCATGGCACAATGGAAGCAGTGAGCCTGAGGCTTCTGCAGGCAGGAGAGCAAGCCATGCAGGATGGCTGAGGTCATGGGGTTTCGAATGGGAACAGCACTGAGCTTTTATGTGCACAAGCTTTTATGCACATGCCCTTTTATGCTTGCCTTTATTCATGCCGGGAAAGAAACTGCTTTGTCTCTATCTTTCTGTCAGAAAATCCTTAGCCTCTGAATAGATTTACTCTCCTATCTGTAAGCTGTTTAGCACCAAGCCTGTCTAATGGAAGGAGGTGAATGCGTCTGGAGGGCTTTATTGGCAGGATGGTGTGCTGGAAAGGTGGCTGCTTGCTTGTTATTGATGGGACCATTCACTGGTGGAGATAGCCTTGAGGATGGGGAGTTGGGCAATGGTAGGTAGCCCAAGATTGCAAACTTGGCTATAGGCTTTATCTGTATTTTATATATTTACCTATTTTGGTTATAGGCTTTACATATTTGCACCCGCGTGCCAATCCCAGTATCCACCTCTGTACCACAGCTGCCCTTCTGTAAAATAGGGAAGCGTGTGAGTCTCTATGGATGGTGAAGCAGAAGTCTCCTCTTCCCTTGTGTTTAAGGCCCAGAGCGACTTGACTACCTATAAATAAGTAGACAGGTAGGTTGTGAAAAGGACACCATGACAGACTGCTTGCTCATCCTCTGCTTTCTGTCATTGCAGTGATGGTGCAGATGAATCCTTGGCTCCTTTGGCTGTATTCCCCAGAGGCAGCTGTTAATGCTGCTCTCCCAGCTCTTCCACTGAGCTGTCTCTGCTTACTGCACTCGTATAATCAGAAGTTGTAAAACCACTGACAACTCCATAGGCCAGAATGGAGATTACATGCAACATTAAAATTAAAAATGAGCTAGACTTACCACGCTGCCTTCATTAGGCAGCTGTGTTTTATTTGTGGCTTTTACTGCCAAATAAATAATCTTTCAGGTGAGTTAGTTAAGCTGCCCTCGGGAGCAAGAGAAAGGGGAGGAGGAGACAGTTCTGTATGGCCACTGGGAATTCTGCTGCCAATCAGTCAGTCTGGAAACTGCAGAAGTGGTGTAAAATCAGGATGAAAACCTTAAAAACCCTCCAAAGCTCCCCAAGTCCTCAAAAGTACACAGAACAGTCCCTTCCAGCCTGAGGCAGTTCAGAGAGGGCTTTGGCGCTGAGAGTAAATTCAGATGTTTGAGCCTCTGCCTCCCTCATCTCCACAGCCATTCTCTGGTTGTCTTCTGCATTCATTTTGTTCTTCAGTTTTGTTTCTCCCTTTTTCTGCCAGACTTGTGGCTTTAGGAATGGTCCTAGGGAAAGCACTAAGAAAAGGTACTGTTGTGAATACTTAAGGGCAGTATTAGAAGAGAGAATATTTGTGCCTCAATCTAATTTAGGACTTCTATGGAGAAAATACACTGGGAATACACTCACCCAGGTTTCAGTGCTTGTGGATTTTGCTTCATGTGGCTATGGCCAAAGTCACGGTTGCTGATCCTGGAAACTACAAAGCATTAGCGTCTTGGTTTGACTTTGCATTAGAATCAGATGAAGTTTTATATTCCATTTTAGTTTTCTCTTTGCATTTCTAGACTCTTCCAAGCCACAGCTATAGCTAGGTGAGGTTAGGTATTCTCTGATTATCCGCTTTCCTCACCAGAAAACTGTTTTAATGAATCTGAATTTCTTTGCAGAAAATACTTTCATAAATAATTTTTACAAGAAACACGATAACAAATTTATCTGTGGAAGAGAATGACAGAGGGGGTGAATCATCCCATTTCAGCATTTCCAAGATTGAAAAAAATCTTGCCACTTTATGTTAGAAGGCAGAATTTTTGTTCAGAAATGGAAGTTAACTGATATTACACAAAAGAGCATAAAGGCTGAGCTTGTATTGCTGTAGAGAGGAGCCCTTGTCCTCCTTCTGCTCAAGGAGTTGAGACTGAGCTCAGCTGAATGAACTTCATCCTTTTAATACAAAGCAGGTCTTCCAATCCACCCTTAGACTTTTAAATGCTGTTCATGCCAAAGCCTGTGCTGGGAGCAGGCACATTACACGTTTTGAACGTTACACCGGATGACAGGTTGAGAAAGAAACAGTGTGGGAAATGGGGCCTCCAGTGTGAGACACCTAGGAGTCTGGTCACTAGCAGGGTGGGGACCTTTCCCTTTGTGTGTGGCATGGCTCTGCTCAAATGGATGTCTTTGGGTTGCAGCAGAACATCCCATGTGGGATGCTAGCCTTTCCTGGCTGATGGCACAGGGCACAGAGGAAGAAGATTGGCAAGGGGCAGTCATGGAGCATCAGATTTGCATGCAGATGTTGGCACTGATGCAGATTTGTTTCCTGGCCTTAGCTTTGTTATGTAGGTTTCTCTGCGCTTCTTTTCTCCCTATCTGGGAAAAAAAGGGAAAAAGAAGCTCATGACCCCCCTCTCCTAGGCATGTAATAAGGATACGTGAAGCTGCTGAGGAGACCTGTACAATAGCAAAAGAGGTTATTTAAGATTTGGACATGGATGTGATTTCACTGGCATGGTTGTTAGACAATAGTAAGTTCTCTGTACCAGGTTTCTGCATGTTGTAGAGGACGGACGTCAGGACAGAGCCCGCGGCCGTGCTCGGCGGTGCACGCGTGGCCTGGCTGTGCCTCCGCTCCCTGCGCAGCCGGGGCTGCAGCCTCCCCGTGCTGCCGTGGCGCGGGGTGCTGCAAACACAGCCTTCGTGTTGTGAGCACGAAAGGAACTCTCCCGTCCCTCAGTGGGAGCTGTTGCTGAGCGCTCAAGTGCTCCCCGGGGAGTTTGTCTCCCGCTGTTTGTCTCTGTGTGTCTATATGTGCTTTTTCCCTGGTAAAAAATAAATAAATAAAATATTCTTTTTGGCTCATCTGCAGGGCATGAGGGAGCTCCAGCTTCTGCTGCACAGCCTTGCCATGAAAGACTTGTCACCCCCATGACTCTGGAGGGGCACAGCACGAATAACTGTACTTGTCCCCAGCTGCGCTTTTAAGGAGGCGGTACTCATTTGTATAATGCCCTATTGTTAGGGGATTTAATTAGCTGTGGTTTGTTCGCTCAGCAGACACAAATGAGGTTTTAATTTTTTGTGTACAGTTGCGAGGTGGTTTTTATTCATCACATCAGGAGCTCTCTGAAGCCTCCCACCTCAGAAACTGCCTTCAAAAGGATGGAAAGGGCCAGACAAAACTGGGATGATGTTCCAGCAGTGGCAGGGTACATTGTGACTGTAAAATGAGCTGGGGTTAGTTGTCACAAACACGTGTCACTGAAGCGTGAATCTCCTAGCACACAGGAAACGTCCTGGTTGCAGAACAACATACTCCTGGGCAAGGAGTGACTTGCAAGAACTTGTGTCAATGAGCAACAGTGTCAAAATGATGCAAGAGTCTTAAGATCACACACCATGCAAGTACTGGTAGGAACCCACATAGACCCCCCTCTCAGCTCAACAGAGGTGTTGAAAGCGTGGAAGGAGGTGTTCAGTATGGGAGAAATTTCTCTGCAAATGGGACAGTTGGCTTCATCCAGCCTGAGAACCAGTCAGCAGTGTTGGAAGAAACTTGCAAAAGCCAGTCAAGAAAGATGGAGTGTTAGACACAACCGTGCAGACGGCTTTTTGGTATTACTTTTATCCTTTTCTCTGCCTGCTTTCTACCTTTGCCACCTGCCTTTGCATTTGCAGTCTTGCTGTCTCCCACCAGTAAGCCCCAAGTCACTCTTCCTTCCAGCGAAAGGAGGTTGTGTAGATGCTGGGAGGGACTGGGGAGCAGGCCTAAATAGCTCTAAAACTTTGCAGAGCCTCTTTTCCTTTTGTTCTACATTGTCTTTCCTCTCTACTTTCTTCAAACACCCAGGAGCCAAATGGCATTTACTTTCTTGCTTAATGTCAATATTTGCTTTCCTTTGGAACTGTCTGTTTAATAATAATTCTCTAGCTCAGAGGAGATGTGAGGCCTCTGGGACAAGCTCTATGAGCTCAGCATAAGGACGGTGGTCCTGGTGCTCATGTGTTCTTTGCTTTCTCTGGGAGATTTCTCCTGGGCTGGGAGTAGTGATAGGAAAATGCTTGGAGTCCAGGATCCTCACACATGCTTGCATATAGACATTTGACTTCGTTGGGGTGCCAATGCATCCAGTTCCTACTCCTGCATGTTTTTCTTCCCTCCTCTCCTCTCTGATGAATGCTGTCTATGGGACAGGCAGCTGCAGAGGGAGATGCAATTTTTCTTAGCTTGCCAGCCATCAATCTCCTGAACAATACTCGGTTAATGAAATGGCAATGTTATCACAAGCCTGTCACCAGCAGGAATGGGGTGATTGTTAGAAACTCAGACCAGACTGAGAGAAAGCAAGAAAGACTTCAGAGCTTGTCTTCCTGGTGAACTGCTTTTGATGAGCTCTGGCCACCCTTTAGCAGAGAGCCAAGAGCCCCTGTTTGCTGGCCACCTTGTCTCACTTTGAAAGGAGCACCTTCCTCTTGTACGGGGAGAGGACAGAAGAGAGAGACAGAAACAGCCGCTGTCCTTTATGACCACGCTTTGTTTTCATCTGACTTCACAATGTGGACACCTGTACTCATCTAAGAAGTCACTCTCTCCTGTCTCCTTTGGGAACTGACATTACTAAGTGAGCAAGAAAGTTTTTGATGATTCTTCCTTTGAAAACCAAGTGCTCTTTAGGTGGACAAGCTATGCCCTGACCTGTTGCTACTTCATCCCCTGCCTTCCCCTGCTCAGCTTTCTTTAAATTAGGAGGCAAAGAGCTCATTGAATGGTATTTTGTCCCTGAGGTATCTGTGTATATCAGGTAGGTGCAAGTTTAGATAGCGCTGGGGGTGTCAGGGGATGCAGAAGTTAAAAAGGCACGAGGTCTCTTCAGCTAGTGCAAATCTGGTTAGTGCACACAAGGTCACTGGGGCTCACAGGATTTCTCTAACAGGTGGATCCAGACAGATTGCTACAGCTTTTAAAAACTGTGGTTTACATGACTGCTCCTGTTCTAGGGCTTGGCTGGAAAAAAATCCTTCTCTCTTTTTGTAATAATTGTCACTGAACACTGGGGAAAAAAAAAAAACACAAACCCAAAAACAAAAAACCATGAGAAATGACCAGAATATAACCTCCTGAGAGTGCTGTGAAAAAAGAATTCTTGTTGTTTATTTACTTTAGGAAAAAGAAAAATCAAAGAGAAGAGTAATAATAAAGCTAAGACTCTGTGATAAGAGAAAAATGCAATTTTCTTTTTAAAGCTCTTTCTGATTTTAAAATGACATATGGAAAAATATAAATGGTTCTAGAAAGCAACAAAAAAATAGAGAGAAAATAACTACAAGGAAAGGCTGTATATCGAGGGCCATAGCTGCCTTCATCTCCTGTAAAACAATATTTGCTGCAACAAAAGCCATGGGTATTTGTTATTTATTGTTGTGTCATCTACAAAATATTAAGAAAATAAAAAATTATAATTTACCCAGGCCATAATCTGGTGGCTGAGAGATCAAGACTGCCCTGGAGCATCATGCGTGACTGCAGCACAAGCAAGGGTGAGCAGGGTGGATGGCTAAGAAAGCCAGCCACCTACTGAAAGGAGCCATTGCTGGAGAGAGTCACATGTTAAAAAGGGTTTATGACACAAGGGAGGGGGTGGGAAGGAGATGGACAAACCTGGGTACCCCTTCCCTGCCTGGGGGCACATTTCAGCCCCTGTACAGCACCTGTACCCTTGGGATCTGGCTGTGCCTGGCAGAGCCCGGGCCCCAATCAGCCACTCGCCTGCTGCCAGCTTGAGGGCAGCAGGGTGAGCAGCCCTGCTCTGGTTCCCTTATTGTCCTGGTAACTGTGCCAAGCATGAAGCCACAGTGCTGGTAACCTGCGGGGTGCCAGCTGCCCACAGGCGGGATAATGGCACTCCTGAGGGTCATGGTCACTTCAGTGAGGTTTAGGGGGATCTGGAGGTGGCACAAGTGCAAGGAAGAGGAGGTCTTGCAGAATAGGTAAGGCGCAGACAGCACCTGCTGTCTGAACTCCTTCAGACACAAACACACCACAGATAGACACTAATAAGAAAGATTTAAAAGTGCCAGAAACCCACCAACTTTTTCAAGTGAGCATGATGTCAGCTCTTCCTCATCCCAGTTTGTGGACTGAGTGTTCAGAGTCTCTTTCAATCCAGCCCACAAATCATCTTGTCCCTTTTATGTCTTCTCTTCACACAGTTGGTATTTGTCACTAACACATTTTATTAGTCTTTGTTCCCCACCCCCTGTAAAAAAACAGTTTTAATAAAATGCCAGAACACATACTGAGCAGAACAAAAAATTGTTGATGCGTTCATTAAACAAATATACTTCTCCTCTGGTCTTTGGATGGAAATTAATTACCCTCCTGGAACTTCAACCTGAACCTCTGTTTTGATTGACAGCTGGAGGTTGTGTCTGAATCCTCTTTTTAGGGGCTGAAGTGAGAACAGGCTTGACAGCACTGCAGAGCAGAGTCCCGCAGCTCGCTGGGTTTAATCACCCCAGCATGGTTTCCAATATGCCTCAGCCCTGCCTCAGAAAAAAAACATGCCAAGGCTGAAGTCACACTGGCCCATTTACAGTTACGGAGGTTGGCTGTTAATTGCAGCATTTTCAGTCGTGAGGACAGCTGATGGCAAGGCTCTGTGAAGGGATCTGAGAAGGGGTGAGACAACAGTCCATGGAAAGTGCTTTCATTGGTAGCTGCAAAGGACAGGAGCAAGGACCTTGCTAAACCCTACCAGCAGCTTGTGGGCTTTCTCATTGGCTTGTGGCCCAGCTAGAGGTAAAATCCTGGGCTAGGTGAGTTTTTTGTCACACTTGCATTCCTGCCTCCTGCTGACAGAGCTATAGGAGGGCAGAGTTCCTCTTTATCCAAGAAATAAATTGCCCTTAGAGGTGGCCAGATGCACAGGGATGCACAGCACCTTGCTGCCACACTAGTGCCTGCAACACTGGAGAAAGCAGCTCCCAGATCTAGATGCGGCATTTCCCACAGGGCCAGAGTGGCCTCCTGACCCCAGCTTGGGTTAGTGATGTTTGCAGGGCATGTAATCACAATCTCCCGTGATATGGCTGCATTACTAGTCCATGAGCATGTGATAATGAACCTTTTAGCTGAGAGTAGAGAGAGCGAGAGAGAAAGAGAATGAATGAGCTAGGAAAGAGAGAATGACTGCAGATTCAGTTAGTTAATAAAGGGATTACAGAAAGCAAGGTGAAGAGACAGTGGTAATTTTATGCACTGCCAGTCAGGCCCATTTGTCCTGGGAGCAGCTCCAATTTCTCTCTGAGCTGTTCTTTTTCTTTAGAAATGTAGATGTGAAAGGGAAAAAAAAAAAAAACCCTGATTAAAATCAGCACCCAAACTGACAGGGAAAAGAGCCATTTTAATCTTTGCATCTGTACATGTATCTTCTCCAATATAAGCGAAATAAAGAAGAATTTAGAATATTGGCCAGTCCCGCAGAGCAAAGGCTGAAATCATCCAGAATTTGCTGGTAGCCTTGTCATATCCCAGTCCTAACCACAACAGAGAGCCAAGTTTCATCTTTACAGCTATTAATTCCCACTCATCTACACATCTATCCACTCCGCCCACATTCACTCCCCATTCATTCATGACAGTTTAAGAGCAAGCCTCCCTTAAAACCCTTATTAGCATTGTAATTTTGATGCCTTATCTCTACAACTTGTTCAACTCTTCTTCCCGTTATTAAATATTCCTAATGCTGGATCATAACCCATAACCCCTGCCCTAGCCTGAGCTGAACCCAGAGGAAGAGAGAGTTGCTACTCTGCGAGCACCACACACTGGGCCTCTATTGCTTTTAAAGTACACTTTTAGCAGATCCATGAGCATCAAGAAGGAGTGAGATGTACTTAATGATGCTGTATAGAGCTTCAGTTTCTGACTGAGGAGAAAAAATTATTTGGGGAAGACAACTAGGAAAGGCATCCCTGGGTTTAAAAGCAGGCATGGATTTTCCTCTGCAGTCAGTGGGAACTCATTGAGAAAAGGCTGGTTACACTTTAAGACCACGGGATGGGGACATAAACAGGAGAACATAAGTATTAAATTCTGTCTGAATGGTGTTTGGAAGGGTATGGACAAGACAGTTTTGCAGTGGGTCTCTGGGCAGGTGGATGCGTTTGTCTATAAATTCCACTTTACTCCAAACCATTCCCTGCAAGTGGGTTCAGTGTCGGGGCTCTCAAGCAGTTAGTGCACATCCAGGTCATGCTCTTGTCCTTGACAGAGATGCTCTGATGAGCTGTGGCAGTGGCTTGGTACAAGGATGAGTAGGATTGAGCACATGAAGCATAATTTTTTGTACATTTGCATGCGGATGTGAACTGCTAGTATAGAAGTATTTTTGCTTCTGATGACAATTGCCTTGTTTTTTCCTGTCCTTCTACAGCTTGGCCAAGGGAAAGCTAAGGCCTAGTCACAGCAGAGTTAAGGCAGTAAATGTGAACACTCAGGGCTGTTAGAGAAGCTTTCAGGGCTTGTCTCCAAGGGAACACACAGGAAGGTTCAGGAACGAAGCCAGTGCATTTCTTAAAGAAGATTAATCTAATGGGGTTGCCCCTAAGCACAGGGTCTTGCACAAAAAGCTGATAGTGTTCATACGCCTGTTTAACCTCTTTAAACTTTCCTGCCTTTACACCTTTAACTGAATGAGCACAATCACCTTGCCCTTGTCTTGATGACTTGAGTGCAAAAAGGTGTGCGTGGTTTTTTAGCTGAGGCACCAATAGCAGTGCCCTGGCCACAGGTGCAGAGGATATAAACCCCTCTCGGGCAGCCACCCTTTTGGCCATTTTTGTGTTGTTACTTGTGGAGATGAGATGTGTGGGGCTGCGGAGACAAAGGCAAGCGGCCTCATTGGGTTTTGTCGCAAAGGAAGCCGTTGCAGACGTAAATGCGAAGAGCAGTGTTGGGACTCGCCCAGGAAAGGAGGTTTGTGTGAGGCAGCTCAAGTTTGAGGGGATTTTTGATCTTCCAGCTGTCCTACCGTTCTACTAAGAGCAGCCCTCTTGAGCTGAGGCCGTGGCTCGGCACCGTTCAGTTCCGGCAGAGAGCCCCTGCTCCAGCAGATGCGATCCCGTTACAGGGAATTATCAGATGGCTGCACCTGGCTCAGAGAGCTCCAAGAAGGTACAGGGGTGCAAAAGGGAAGGCAAAGCACTGGTGGTTTATGAAATTAAAAAGTTCATGGGTGCCAAATCCATGTGCTACAGAGGAACTGAGAAATGGAAGAAGTGTCAGCAATGTTTTATCAGGAGGTAGGGCCGGGAGATTGGAGTTGAAAGCGCTGTAGTGCTTGATTTGCTATCTCTTTCCTGCACCTTGGCTGCAATTTCTGCCTTTAGGGGTTTGTTAGGCACCTTGGGTGAGAAATATTTTATATGTGTTCAGTGGATTCTGCTTGCAGAGGCCTTTTAGTATGCATAAGGCCAAATACCTGTCTGGAGAGATCAGATCAAGTGTCCCTTGTACCCTACTACAAACAAAAATGGAAGAGGGAAAAGGACAAAAAATGGACTTCAGGTGTAGGAAGATGGAATCCTGACTGTTACACTGCTTATGGCTGCTCTTAGAGCTGGTAGGGCCTGGCACAGAAGTTTTGCAGGAGGGCCAAGCTGCACCATTGGGTGAGAGGTCTACAGTGCATGTGTGCAATGAGCCCTGGGGCTTGGCTTGAGGGCTGGAGAGCTAACCTCCTGCCGTGGTGGGCAGGCCTCGACTGACCTCTGAGGACAGAGCAGGGCTGGATAGCCTGGACCTTACAGCAGTGGAAGAAACGCTATGGCTGCTGTGTTCTCCTCACATTGCCCAAACACTGTCTGCTGGCAAAAGGCCTTTTTTTTTTGAAGAGCAGAATTGGTTCACCGAGAGCTCTGCTTCTGTGAGAAGTGCTGGAGTGGAGAGCAGAGCCACTCATCTCTGTGAACAGCATCTGGCTGATGTGCTGCCCAGCTTCTCTTTGGAGATGAAAGGTAAGTTCTTCCGTACGCTGCTTCTTAAGTCTGGTTATGTTTGCAAAGAGCACTGATATTTGCATTGTCAATGATGTTGAACAATTCCTGTTTGAAAGGGGCCTGGGCAGTGCCTCAGTAGCATGCTGCTGTTGAAGTGCTTCTGGGGAGCAGGGTCTTGTGTGAAATGCCTGCTAGACAGGGATGTGAGGAGAGGAAAAGGAGAGGTTGGTACCCCTCTGAAATGTAAGACCTTGCCCTTTCTGAAAGAAGAGGAGAAAATGCTTGGACAGATTTCTTCCTGCAAAGCTGGTGCTTAGGAGACTCTTGCTTTCTGTTCCTGCTGAAAGGGAGGAGGACTCCTGAGCAGCTCTGCAGTTACCCGAGAAGGAAGTTGGCAGAATCAAACATGTCTGTGCAGTGCAGGGGGTGCCTGTGGTTAGTCTGGGTGTGCCAGCAGGTCAGGATACCAGCTGGTATCAATATAGAAAAGTCTGAAGAGGTCAAAATCCTTAAGTGATGCTGCCAGAGAGACTGAGATTTTACTTCCTGTATTATAAAGATGGGCCGGTTTGCTGACTACTTTGAGAGTGTGCTGCCAATTGAAAGCTGGATCTTAGGAGTGTGGATCAGATTCTTCCTTGCTTTCAGAGTCTGCTGTTTTATCTCCACTCTTTCCTCAAAGGAAAACCGTTCTTCCCTGAAGGCTGGAAACCTTGATGCCACTGGGCACCGGTGTATTGTCAGATGCTGGTTGCAAGCATGATGTAGGTCTGGTCCTGTGGTTGCTGGTGCTGATTGGAGATGCTTAGTAATAATATCACGACTTGCTGGCAGTGGCACAACAGGAAATTGGAGTAGTAAAATATTTCCCTCCTCACTGCATCCCATTTACATGTTTATAATGGAGGTTTTTAAGACTGTAATGAGAAGGAATGCTCATTGCTGGGAGATGATGATTAAAGCAGAGAGACGTGATTGCAGACAGTAACAAAGGGATGTTAATTACATCAAAGGAACCAGGAGGGTAGTGCAGCTGGAATGGCTGCTGTTTGCCACCCTGTGACTGGGGCTGACCTTGTCCCCCTGATCCTGGCACAGATGTGTTCACCCACAGACTCCAGACCTCAGTAAAATGTTGCTGAGATGTAGCAATGGGTAGATAAGGGCAGAACAAAGGAAAAAGCCACAAATGGGTAAAGCTGCCTTCCAGCTTCATCCTGAAGTAGAAGGGAGCTGAATTTGTGCATGGAAAACTGCTTCCTTGTGCTTGGGAGATGGGCAAGCTGGCCTCTGGGACAAGTAAGCAGTATTCAGAGCAAGAACAAAGATACTCAGGAGAGGCAAAAAGAGGGGAAGGGTCCTGGAGACATGGCTGAAAGCTCAGCCTGTCAGGCAAGGTGGGTGAGGTAGTGAAATGTTGGGGTGCAGATTAATGAGCTTCTGTTGGGTACACATAAATCAGAGCCAGCTTTCAAAGCTATGCAGAGGATGCTGTGGTTGTTTCTTTGCCAGCCAAGATATCTCCAAATTTGGACTTCTGCTACCTTGCTTAGTGGAGCAATGCCCCAGGGAGACATCTCCTTGGATGGAAATATCCTTCTGCCTTCCCATGGGAGTATAGGGTGCTGTGGTGCTCTAGAAGACGTGTTTGGGTAGATGCATGCTTGGTGACAGAATAGAGATAAGAAGAAAGGCATAAGGGAAAACAAAACGCACATGTATAATTCAGCATAACCAAAAATTAGCAGGGGAAAGAGTGACTTAATGGAAGGGTGCATGAATTGAGTGAAAGAACAAATGAAAAAGAGGTCTTTAGCTATTGCACAGGGCCTAATTTAAGCAGAATAATCCAGATATTTTTCTCTTTAAATACATCAGCAAATTCCAAAGTGTTTGAGCTTGTCCCAGTCAAAGCCTCAGTATCAAACTTTCATCTGTTCTGGAATGGAGCAATTAAAGGGACACAGACTCTGAAATGTAGCCCGAAGGAGTAGACTGAATATTGAACACAGTTCCAAGCTTTGAAAGTCCCACCAAACCAGTGGAATGGGAAAGCTGATGACAGCCTTATCTTAATAAGGAAAGGGAGGGAAAAACCCATCTGGCATGTGTTGCATGGTGATGCTTTCAGTCAAGTTTCACTAGTGCTTTTCTACTGGAGTGAGGACTCCCTCTATAAACCAGAGGGGGAGAAACAAAGCATCAGACCTTGTAGGTAGGCTTCCTGCTCACAGACAGCAGCAGTGCTGTGACTCGAGGGGGGTTGTGTGTGGGGGTGTGTGTGTTCAGTGCGGCTGCTCGTAGGCCTTGATTCTCAGAATCTGAGCGATTTGGCCTGTGAAAGCAATTGAACCAGCCGATGTGGGGCAGAGGCTTCTGAAGCAGTACTCCTCCCTCATCCATGCCTGATTTACACTGCTCCTTTGCATCAGCGCAGAATGTGGCACCAGTACAAAATAACAAACCAACAGCCTTAACAGCTGGGTGAGGCCACTGTAATACTGTCTGCCAGGCATTATCCTAGCAGAGAAATTTTGCCTAGAGACTGAGGGAAAGATGTATCCCTGTCACCCTTGCTGGCAGGGAAACACAAGCTGGGTGGGAAACAGCACCTTTCCAGACTGTCTCCTCGGATGCTTTGTTCAATGGAAAGGGAAGTGGATGTTCCCACCTCTCCTGTCCTATCACCCTGAGTGTGTGTATGGAGGGAAGCAAGTATGTTCTCTGTTTGTCTAGTACTGGATGATTCTGAACAGTGTCTAATGGCAAGTTAAGGAGGACTCACTGAAAGCATCCCCTTCCAGAGGCAGCAGAAGTGGTACCTTACCGCTCTGGGGGTTGTGTGGGGCCAGGGTGGTCTGCTCTCTTACACTGGCCGAAAGCCTTTCCCAGCCCAGCAGGTGCCTGATGTAGCAAAG
>JAAGNO010013198.1:4814-17226 GCA_033439905.1 Ceryle rudis | reverse complement strand
TGTGGGGCCAGGGTGGTCTGCTCTCTTACACTGGCCGAAAGCCTTTCCCAGCCCAGCAGGTGCCTGATGTAGCAAAGGAAGTGTCATTAACTTCAGTAAGCCTTGGGAATAAATGTGTGAGACTGAATCAATGAGAGGTTTTAGCCCTTGCACAAAGCCTAATTTAGAGAGCAGTTCAGCCTCATGCGTGTGAATAGCTGAGGGTCATTCCATCCCCCTTGGTTTGCTGCAGGGAAGACACTGCCCTGTGCTTGCCAAAATGTCACCCTGCCTGGGAGCACAGCCAGTGCTCTGCGTGATCGGAGACTGGGCCCTGAGATGCCCGGAGGGGAGCCCAGCAGAGCAGCTGAGTACTGAAGGAAGCTTCAGGCCGAGCTGTGTCCTGTGCTTTGATGCTTCTATTTTGGTGGCGAGTGTTTTAAGTTTTACAAGTGTCTCCCCTGTTTTGCTGCTGGAAGGTATTTCTTTACCCCTGGGCAGCGGCCACTGTTCCAGCTCTGGGTACCAGAGAGATTGCCTGACATGTAGCATGCTTGGGGCTCTTTTAGACTGTTTTCACGGTGCTAGAGGAATAGCAAAACAAGCTGGAGCTGCTTCCCCACTGCTGAGGGCAATCTCTTGGTCTTCAACCTCTGATCAGCAAGTGTGTCTCTGGGGTGAAGTGAAGGGGAGAGCTGGTGACTTAGCATGTAGGTTAGCTCAGCTGCCAGAGCTAAAGCAACTCATTAAAGGGATTAGCCACCATCCCTGACTGGATTTAGGATGGTGGCTGTTGCTATCAATAAGTAATCCTGTCTCCAATCCTCTCTAGTGGCTTGGGAAAGACAGAAGGGAGGAAGGGTGGGAGGGAAGAAGGCACAGTAAGAAATGAGGGATAAATGAAAGGAAGTGCTGCAGGCAAGGAAGAAGTTGTTGTGAAGAGAAGATGGCTTGCTGGCTAGTGAAGGGGAAAACTTCAATGCTATTCCTGCTCTCTGGACTGTGCTTTGGTGGAGCCAAGAGAGGATTAGTTTGCAACTCTCTGGAACCTGCAACTATTTACTCCCACTCCAGAGCTGGAGATGCTTAACTCTTATAAAGGGTGGCACTGCAAAGGCAAACTCTGGCACAGGATGCATAATGTACAGGGCTCGCAACCATCCAAGTTAGACTTGCTGGAAGAGGATTGTGCTGTGCAGTGGCTGGGGGATTGAATTTTGATTAGCTCTGACATAGTCACTTATAACCCTTTCATTAGAAAATTATGTTTAATAGAAGTTGTTCTGACACCTCTCAGCAGCTTTTTCTTCTAATTCATTACAGACTCACATGGTGGGAAGGGAGAGGAGATAAAAAGAAAGGTGTCTGTTCAGACAGTTTGTTTGGTGGCAATATTTACGCTAATCAGGCTGTGGTGTGAAGTGACTGGAGTACAGGAGGTGGTAGCGGGGGTGGAAGGAGCAGGAGCACAAAAGAGGAATGCTAGTGAGAATGGTTTCCTGGAACCCTGAGGGAGAAGAGATGAAATCAACCCCAAGCACACAGCAGGGAGATGTAAAACAGTCAGTGGATACAAAAACCAGACAGACGAGGAACGGTGAGCTGCTGCAGCAGCAAGAGAGCTTGCTTGTGTTGGTTCCACAAGGGCAGCTGGTGCCAACAGCAGCTGCTGCACTTAGGGACGTAAAGCCCAAGTGAGCATCCCCAAGGAAACTACCTGCTCATCTCTGTACCTGTGTCCAGTCTTCCTCTCACAATGGCTGTGTGCTCATCTAAGCATCCGCCTGCTTACCTCTGTCTCTTCTAGTTAGGTGTTTGTGTTCATCTCTCTACTATATCCATCCATCTCTTGTTTACCTGCTCACCTATTGGCTAACTTGTCCGTCTCTTCCTCTGTCTGCAATATCCATCCAAAGAGGGGCTGAGGATGTCTACTTTCTGTTCTGAATTAGAATCCAATGTTACTGTTCCCTGTGAAGTGCAATTTTTTGAAAGAAACATGGTTTTGGTCCAACAGTAATATTTCTTTTCAATTGTGCCTTGAAAAGATAATACTATGAAAGGCATGTTCTGACATGGCAGGTCTTAAAATGAAAAATGAATGTATTCCTTCCTAACAGTGTCAAAACTATGTTTCTGCTTTATCAAAAGGCATCTCTCCCTAATTTTTAACCAAAATTTCTTTCCAGTTGATGTATGTACAAGTGTTGGAGGAAAAAGCAGCAAACCAAGCATGAAAAATGTCTCCCATGTCCTCATCTGCATGATGCAGCCTAGTATCAAAAAGGAAAGGCACATATCCAGCTTATACACGGGTGTGACAGGTGTGTGTGGGGATGATGATGTGTCCAGCATAAAATGCTGCTCCAGATAAATGCTATGTGGAGCAGTATGGCGTGTCTGCATGATTTGGATTTCATAGAGGGTCAGAGAGATAAGAATTGCTGAAGAGCTTCTGTTGGTGGCAGCTGTGGCATTACATTGGTCAAATTAGTAATACAAGGTGCTGCTGTGTGATTATCTGCATTAGCTGATTTCAGACATGGTAGGAACTAAGTTCCTGCTATAGTCAGTGGAGAGGAAGGACTCTTAAACCTCATAATGTTAATATCTCCCTCAGATCCCCATCTTTCTTGTGAGCTGCCTCAAAATATCTTGGGTTTTAGCAAGTTCATTGCAGTTTCTTGGAGAAGCTATGCAATCCAGTGAGGACTGCTGGCAGCTAATCCTCCTGCCCTTTTCCTTGACACCATGTATGACACAGAGCAGATCATGTATTCTCAGCCTCTATTTCCATATCTGCATGATGGAGGGGAATACCATGGGTGGGAACATGAGGAATAATAGCTATTTGCACAACTCTTTGAGGTCCTTAAAGGGAAACCCTGGAGAGATGTAAAGTATTATTATAAGGGCTGTAAGTTCTTCTCAGGCAGTTAAAGGGATAATAAATTCATTGCCCAGGAGATCTGGTAGTGTAAGTTCTGTGCAGAATATGGTGAAACGGTAAGACTGTTGGGGACTGGGAGCTTTTGAAGATCAGTACTGAGCAGAAGGGCAATATAGTCAGGGTTACCAAGTTGAGGGTTATCTTGGTTCTGGGTTGCAGTCAGTGGAACTGAAGGAGAGTCTAAGAAAACTCAGTGAGAGCGTGCGTGTCTTTGGGATGGTCTGTGCTGTGTTAGCCCTAGGGTCTGACTCCCAGTTCATTCCCCAGGGGGACAGGTAGGTGCATGGACAGCCAGGAACAATAGCATGGGGCACTTGTTTATCTTGCTTGATAGCAGAACGATGTTCAGCATTTTTTTGCCAAGGGAGCACTTGAAATAGCTTTTTCTAACTGTCTATTTCCTTTCTAGCAAAAGGGAGCCCACCAACTTTTTGTTGGTTAAAGCAACCCTTTCATAAAACAGTAGATGTGTCTGGAGCTTCAGAATGTGCTATTCCCCTAGCAGTTTGTCGGTGTTTAGCCACTTTCAGTCAGATATTTAGGTCTAATTTCTCATTTGAATTTCTTTGGCTTCATCTTGCAGTCATTGGGTAGTTCTTATGTCTCTTATTTTCAGATTAATGAGGCCTTTAGTACCTGCTATTTTCTCCCCACAAAGGTTTTTATCTGTTCTAGTTAAGTCACTTTTCCATCTCTGTTGGATAAACTAAACAGATTGAGCTCTTTATGTCACCCTCCAGGGAGTAATGGATCAGTGCTCTCAGCAGCTCTGCATCTGCCTTTGGTCTTCACCAGGGAAAGCAACTGCCCAGACACCAGCCCCGCTTGGGTGAATTCCTGCTGTATGGATGCTTGTTAGCCTGCACTTTTTCCCAGGCAGGTCATTTGTGAGGCTCCAGATTTGTAGCATCCTTCGGAGAGCAGAGTGGGAAGCAGTGTTTGATTGCTCTCATTGGAGCTGTATCCAGTGGAGGAACTGACTCTCTGCTGGGCTGCTGATGCTTGTGCAGCCAGGAACTGTCACCAGCTGCTGAGTTACTCATCTACCTCCCACCCCTGCTTGCTCTGGAGCTACAGACATGCTGGTTCTTGTCCTGTGAAGCTGGAATAGGCCCAGCTTCCCAAGTGATCCAGATCTCTTCCTAAACGATTTTCCCCCTTTATTGTCATATACTTCTCCTTAATCTTTGGGCTTTCTGCAAATTTTCTTATTAATTTAATTCTTCATATCAAGATTCTTGAGGAAAACTGAGTCTAAGCCTAGAAATGTGTTGGAAGCGGCACTTGCACTCCTCTCCCTTGTTCAGTGATACTCCTCCATTGACAGCCCCTTTCTGAGGAACTGCAAGAAAGCTGATTCTTAATCTAGTTAACACGTGCTTTACTGATATCATATAGCGCTAATTTTTTAATCAGAAGGTTGTGAGATATAAAGTCAAACATCTTACAACAGCTAAATGCAGTTACCCTTATCAACCAAACTTGTAATCTCATCAAAGAATGAAATCAGATTTGTCTGACAAGACCTATTTTCCATAAAACCATGTTGACTGATGTTAATTATATTTCTCTCCTTTAATTCTTTATCAATTGAAGCATATATCAACTTTTCTGATTATTTTGCCAGGGACAGATGTTGACTGGCCTAGATTCCCTGGTTCTGGCTTAGGCCAGTTGTGAAATACAGGTGCCATGTTTACATTTTCCTTCTGTGATTTCCTTTCTCGGGCAGCAGGATAGGCATGAGTCCAATGCATAGGAGAGCATGGCTCCATCTCCATCCTCCAGCAGGATGTAGTGGGGTGGGCCAGTAAATCACCCAAGGAGCCTAGTGCTTTTGGACTTGCATTTGACTTTAATGGATCTCTCCAGAGATCATGCCAGTCCCAGAGATGCTTGAGACCAGATTTATCAGCTGCTGGGCTTGTTCCCACTGAGCTCATGGGAGAAAAATTATTTAGGTGTCTTTCTGTCTCAGGGAATGGTGAAGTGCTACCAAACAGGCATGAAGGAGTAGGTACAACCACCCTGTAGCATGGCAAGCTTGTAGGTATGATCTATCCTTGGAGCTCACTGCCCCAGGATAGGAAGTGAGGTGAAATGCTGACCAAGACTCAGGAAAAGCTATTGGAGGTACTGAGCACTTCCACAGGAATGTGTGTATCCATCCATCCGAATAAATATCTCCATCCCAGTTTTGGTCTGCAAAGGTACAAGCTATTGCCCGCTTAGCAAGAAGGGCTAGGATTTAAGTGAGGAAAATTCAGTTGTTTTGTGTAAATAACTAGTACTATTTCCAGGGAGGAGGCATGGTACTGCCGTGCTCCCATCCAGTGTTGGTCCCTGCTGTAGCACTCATCCTGTGAGTTGCCAGGCATCAGAAGCAATCAGCTATCTCCTACTGCCTGACAGTGTTAGATTTTCTTACCTCTCCTGATAAGAACTAGCCTAGCATTTTACAACTGTATATCTGAAATTAGTAGCAGCTTAATCTCCCTCTGCTGGATCACTCAGAGATGTAATTGTGCAGAAAAAAAGGGTATTAAAATGCAAAACACTCTCCTATACGTTTTCATGTTAAATCCCTTCTTCCTTCATTCTTTTAATTCTACAAGAGGTTTTTAAGTTCTTTCCTTCCCCCATGTGTGTGTCTGTGTGTCTTTCATAAAGAGAATGAGCTGGGCACGCAGAGAGAATAATTTCAATTTCTACATAAATCTCAGAAATGAATACTTAAATTCAAGCAAAAAATACATTCTTACACCTTTAATTTCCTCTCTATGAAGTATAATGAAAAAGCCTGATTATTTTTAATTCTTCCCTTTAATAATTCAGCAGCGGAGTGATTTAGAGCTGGGGACGATAATTACCTTTTCACTTCCCTGGTAAATGGAGTTTTAATAGAAATGGAAGCTCAAATGCTGGAATTAATTCAAACAGGTCAGCATCAGGTCATCCATAGCATCTTCCGTATAAATCATTTATCTGAAAAATGGCCTGCTTCTCAATTTCACAGGAATCCCTACCCAGAGGCTACAGTTAAAAAGAAGATGCAATGCTTATATCTTGTAAAGCATGGAGGAGGGAAAAAAGTGCAATCCACATCATCTCGGAAGGATTTTTTTAATGCAAATTAAACTGCTAAGTTGAAGGACAGGAGAGCAGGGGCTTGTCTAGATTAGGAAAAGTCAGCTGTAGCTACAATGATCATTTACTGTGGAAGCTTATATAGATCCCATTATCTGAGCAGTTTGTGCTACTCAGTCTATTTATCTTCATATTACACCTGCTACACCCATTCTATAAATGAGGGGTGGAGGCAAACAATGTCATCCAGAGGGAGCAGAGCAGAGCAGCTGAGACTAGACCCCCCAGATGAAGAGTAGGCTTTAATTACTACCCCTATGCAGCCACTAAGGCCTTTCAGGGAGAGAAAAAAACCTCCCCAGGTCTCTTTGGCTCAGCCATCCATGGAGGTGTGTGGTGTAGAAACAAGGAAGAACATAGGGCAGGTTTAGCCAAAGCCCATCCTGCCCTGGGGAGGACAGTGACAACACAGAGCTGGCACATTGAGTCTTTTCCTGGCACAGGGGGTAAGTGAAAGACTTTTGATGTCTTCACTGAGATTCCCAGGGACTGCACCAGGGTCCTGTTCTAATGGATTCCACTGCTAAACCACCCCTGTGGGGTCAGGAGCCCTGCTGAAACACTTAGCCTGAGCAGTCCCAAGGTTCCTTCAAGCTGGAGCTGATGTCTCTGGGCAGGGGGTATGAGCCCAGCACCCTGTTGGAGTCTAAAGGGGTTGGGTCAGAAGCAGGGTTTTGCTGGAATCAGGCAAAGCATCCAGGGGTTAAATTTTTCATAAGAGCTAAACATAAGCTGCCTGGTCTCTAATTAAGCGCTGGGACGATGGAACTTTAAAGCACTCCAGCTCTGATTCGCCACAAGTGCATGGTAATGATTTCTTTTCAAATGTCAAGCAGTTTTGTTTCCATTTCCTTTCATGAATAATTGGTGCTGAGCCGGTGGCAACACCAGCATCCAGCTGGCAGGAGGAGCCCTCGTGATCCACTTCTAGCATCCAGCCATGCACTGGGGCTCTCACAGCTATCCCAGGAGTGCAGATGGGACTGCATGACTTGGGGTGCTGTTCCTCCCTGTAGAAAAGGATGGCGGGGGGGAAAGACCTTTTATTTCAGGTGGAAATAAGTTTTTCCCCTCTATCAGTGCAGGGTACAGGAATTGCAGGGTTTTTGAGGTTTCCTATGTCATTTTATCAGGGGTTTTTTGTTTTCAGTAAGGTTAATCCAGCATTTACAGAGTGCCCTCATGGCAGGGAACTGTGGCTGTGCACTGCAAGGATAGAGGATGTGCTTTTATATAGGATTTAGGGGGACACTTCATGCCTGAGGGCTGAAGAAACTGGACAATCTTTGCTCCAGCACTGGATGGCAATGAGGGAGGAGAGGAGCACAGAGGTGAGCTAGGTGGATGAATGGTTTGTCACCCTGTGTGCTGGGGAAGGAGCACAGCTAGACAGGCTTTGAGATCTGTGTTGGGGGGGTTGTTTTTATTGTGCTGCTTCTGGTTCCACAGTCCATTTACCTTTCCATAATGCAGAACATGGTTCTGCTTGTGCTGGTACTTGCTGGTCAGCTGGAACAGCACGGGGTTGTGTCTGATGGGCAAGGTAAACGGGCTTGGTGTCTGCAGATGATGTTCCCTGAACCTTAGTGGAACAGTTGCTGGTGTCCCACTGAGCTACCCCCAGGCTGGCACTGGCTGGAGAGCCTGCACAGAACTAAGCCTGTGTCCAGCTGTGCTGGTGTGGCAGAGGGCAGCCAATGGTTCCAAGTGAGTCCTACCCTTCCTGCTCCTCTGCCCGCAGCAACACATCCTGCCAGGATGCACTGCCCTTCCTGGAGCTCCACCAGTTGCTGTGTTCTCTCTGCCAGACCCTACGCTAATACTTCTATATGCCGTGACCATTTATACACCACTGCCTGGGGAACTCGAGCAAATGGTTGCATTGCTGGAATCTCAAACTCTGTTGGTAAATACAAATACAGCTTCCAGACATCGGCAATGAACCTATTGGTCAAGTCAAGGAGTTCAAACTGATGTCTTTTTTGGAGGGGTGGGGGGAGGGTCCTACTTAAAATGCTGCAGAAGTCCTGTATGTTATAGAAATGTGCAGTACAAGTTGCAGGTTCCTATTCAGACTGACAGACTGTAATCGGAAGTTAAATTAATGCCCTTTTTCTTCTCCCTCCTTCAGCTGTCTTCAGGATCAGTGTTGACAGTGCTGTAGATGACAAGTGAATTCAATCAAAAAAAAAAAAAAGAAAGTTTCAGAAATGCAAAAACTTTGGAAATCAGATGTACTGGCAGAAAGGTGACCTGTGAAGGGAAATCCTTCTCTTATTGCAGTGGTAGAACTGATCACCTAACTGTCTTTCAAAGGGATGGAGTTTTTCAGATTGCCTTGACCTATCCAGTCTAGGAAGGCAGATGTTTAAACCCTGATTTTGCTTCTCTTACTGTATTCCTTTTTTAGCCCTGGAAATATATGAAGTGGCCATGCTGCTTATCTCAAGAAGGAAGGAAGAAAATAAATGAGACAAAATAGAAGCTGGCTTGTTTGCTTAAGGCATGTTGAAGTGTGTGCATGGCCTTCTGCCTCAGCTGCAGGGCGGTGCCATGACTGACATCTATTCCTTGTTCCTGTGTGTCAAATGCCTGTTGGTGACAGCCAGCTTGCAGTGTCTAGGGCTGCCAAAGGCAGAGACCTGCATTGTGTGCATTTCACACAGACCTACTTGCTGACTTGTGTATAGGAGCAGTCTGTGCGTGCCCTGATGTCTGCCAGTGTGCAGCACATACGTGTGTACCATATGTATATGGCTGTATCTCTTCCCCTGCATGTGTCTGTCCCATATAATCCAACCCTCCATTGTGGAAACAAGCTGGAGCACACTATGGGATGCTTCAAACAACCAGGGCTGCTTGTTTTCTTGAGCCCTTCCCCCTGCTCCTTGGTGTCACTGCTCTTTGAATCGCTGCTGGTTGCATTGCCCTGGCAGGGCAGCTTGTAGCCTCTTGCACAAACAGGCCTTTCCCCTCTGCTGTTGCAATAATGATGTTTACTGAGTTATGCACACATCCACTCTCGTGCATTTTTCATGGTCCTGCACTCCAGAGGCAGTGCAGGCTCCTAATCAAAGAGCACCAAACCAGGCAATTGCTTCTGCTCCCTACTACAGCTGATAATTACCCTCCTTTCCCTGCAACAAGCCCTGACAACTGCCACCCACTTGGTCACTAGCCACAGATTTAATTGACAGGTGGTCTATTACCTCTGCTCATGCAGGCTCTCTGATTAAGTGTTAGGAGAAGGCAGACAGTGGGACCCAGGCACCAATGATGTTATTCATCCTGTAATAACAAACTCTGCTTTTTCTATCCTGTTGCTGTCGTTTTACAGCAGTTCAGTGGGGAGATGGTGGCTGTGATTGCAAGGTACAGGCTTTATCAGCTCTGCTCTGCAAGAGGACCGTGCAAGTTGGAGAAATAGGAAAGGGTGGAAGGCATGTTCTGTTAAAACAGCCCAGCAACAGTGCTGACTATTTCATGTCCCCTTCATTTGAAGGCCTCAACCTTGAAAGCAGTGAGGTAGCAATTCTGCTTTCCTTAGTGGAGTTTTTAGCAGGCAGCAGGAAGAATGAGGCAGGGTGGTTTCTAGCTCCTGGTTGTATGCCATCTCTTCATCTCTCCCCTGAAATGAAAACATGTCCTCCAGACAAAGAAGCAACCAAGAGTGGTAATTTATGAGTACTGAATAATTCAAGGGACTTCCATGCCCTGCTCCTTTTTTTTGTTCCTGTCCCTTGGGAATATCCACCTCCCAACACACACACGGTCCCCACCATGCGCACATATGGTGAAGGGTAGAGGGGGAGACCCTCCTGGGAAACACAAACGTTACATGTGCTCTTTTATCTGTTCATCCATCCCTCCAGCCATCTCTTCCTCTGCATAAACACAACTGTCTTTCCAGCCAACCCTTTCCATACTTTTCTCTGTCTTACACACACACCCCAGCCTTTCTGTGCTTTACCACCACAATATCCTCGAGTCTCCCTCAGGAGCACTCCATTTCAATAGGAGATGGGACCTGGGAATTTGGCCTTAATATTTCATAAGCTTCCTTCTAAAATGTAAAGCATATTTATGTTATTTGCATCAACTACCAGCAAAACAAATGCTTTCGATATGCAAGCAGATCCTAACCTGCTGCCTGTTTTTCTAGGAACGAACATAAATAACACAATTTATTCAAAGGAACCCTTTCTCCTATTTACATTTATATTGAATAATTTAAAACAACTTTCTCCACTTCCATAAATCCTTCCTTCTAGGATGGAGGAGTGTGTCCATGTCTAAGGAATGTGCTTCTAAGGGAAACTTTTAACAACACAAGCACATGCACGTTTGCAAGTCTGATCATTTTCATGCCTGAGCCATCCTTCAGGATGGACTGACCACACTGAGCAAAGAAACCAGACTAAGGAAGAGGGAACATTTACTGCTTGGGCCCTAGATGTAGGGGAGGCAAGGGTGAGCCTGGGAATGAGGGCTGCAAGTTGGATGATGCTGAAGAAGAGCTTTGGTGGAGGACATTAAAATGTCAGGGTGAAGCAAACTGAGCACTCTGGTTTTGCACTGATAAGGTTGTACCATGTGTGTTTGTTTTGGAAAGAGGGAAATGTTTGCGTCTCAGATGTAAACTGGCACTACAGCCTGTAAACTGGGAGAACGCAGGACCAAAAATCATCTGGCCCTTTCCAAATGATATTCCTTCCTCTTTTGCCTGCATCTGAAGAGTGGATACAAAGGGAGTGTGAGAAGAGACCAACACACAACAAATTCAGGCTCCACAACCTTAATGCTAGAAAAAGCTTGTAGGATTCAGCCTGCAGAGTGATAGGGTTGAGCTCCTCCCAGCAGCAGCCAGGGAAGAAGATCTTCAGCTGGTGTCAATCTGTGATAATCAGAGAGTTGATTTAAACCCACCGAATACCACTTTCATTTCCTCTCTCCCTAGACAGGTTTAGACTCTTTGTCTCTTATCTCTTTCTAATCATTTATATTTTCATCACTTTCTTTTCCTCAGGGTTTCTTTGGCAGCATTCTCTTAAGTTTAGTCTGTTTGCTAGACACAGAGTTAATGTTATTATTCTGTACTGGCTTCCAGACGCACTGTCCATCACTTAGGCATGACAGGGAAATGAGCCAAAAATGAATTAAGTTATCACACCCCAGTGGATGGGGGAATCTCCCTTGGAAAGCCAAGCTGGAGCAGTCAGAGGGAAAATTCTACAGTGGATCTCAGTATGGGAGCTGGAGTCCAAAACACTTATCAGTACACAAGGTGAAAGTTTGGATACTGTCTAGTTGCCTAATCTAAAAACTGTGTCTCTTGCTCTCAAGACTCCAGGCTCTCTTTCCAGTGTAGAACACGATTCAAACCTTACCAGGTGCCTTGGACAGCTGATGATTTTTTCCACCCTGTTTTTACAGGAGATTAGGTATGTTTTGTTGCTTTGGTTTTTTTCTTAATTTATTTTTTAGTCTATGATAATATCGGCATAATCTGTTGGACCTCTCTGTGTAGACATACCCATGATTGCAGTATGTAATTTATTCACAGGCTGTAGTGCAGTGGATGGATCCCCTGTGGTTGGAAAAATCTCTTTGAGTTTACCTTTGCTAAAAGGTAATTGTTAATTTGCTGAGGGGAAGCCAGGGGAGTGGAGGAGGGCCCTTGAAGCAGACAAAAGGAGTGGTAATTGGCCATACAAGAATCACAGCTCCTCTGCAGTAGGAAGTTTTAGACTTTCATATTGACTTACAGTATGTTTGAAGATGGGATACTTGAGTGCTGGAGAGTGTTAGCATGTAGACTCCTTATCACAAGTGAAGAAATGTAGAAGGGAGAGAAATTGCAAGTAGTTTGCTTGTCCTTTGGGAATAACTGGCAAGAATCACATGTAGCTTTATGGAGAAGCCCCAGAAACTCTGCTGTGAGGAAGGAAGAGCCTGATGACAGAGCACTGGGGATGTGTGAGAGCAATGGAAGTAGAGAAACAGGCAGAAACCCCAGGCAGTTGAGGGTTGGAAGCCTTCTCCTCTGCAGCTTTGATGTGTTGGGAAGAGGGAATTCAGTCCCTCATGTGCTCAGTCTTTTCTTGACTGAGAAACTGGTCAATTTATCACACAGAGGAGAGGTAGCAGATCCTAAAGTGTGGACAGGCACTTGCTGGGCTTAGTTCACAGCTTAGCTGAGAAATGCTCAGGGGCCACCAGAAAGTTGCAATCTCTTACGCAGCTTTAAGGAAGGATCAAGGGTGAAGAATTTGTGACTCCAGTTGAGAAAGTCCTTAACTCTTCATTTTTAAGGAGAGGTTTTACTGGTGACCCAAA
>JAAGNO010013195.1:17126-49035 GCA_033439905.1 Ceryle rudis | reverse complement strand
CCTCCGCCCCGTGGCCATCTTTCACACCCTCCTCCTCTATCCCCTTCCCTCCCCGGGCCGCTTTTCATCCCCCTCAGTCGGGCGACGGCCACACTCATCACCTCGACCCATGTCCGGACGGTGCCTCCTTTGGGGTCACCTCTTGGGGGTGACACTGGGCGTCAACTACAGGGAGCTCCCCTCAGAGGACTGGGGGACTGGGCCAAGAACAGCAGTCCCTGGGCAAGTTTCCTCTGGAGTGAGGGCTGTGGCTCCGGGGATGAGATGGTTGTCTGGTGTGGGACTGGCCCGGAGCAGGCCCAGGTGTCTGTCAGGGCCGTGGACGCGAGACCCTGGTCTCCCTTTGCCCCGCTCCCACCAGCACAGGATGCCAGGGTGGGCAGATGTCCCGCTGGTCAAGGAAGCAACCCAGTAATACCTGTGGCTCCTTGTGCCCGTGTTTTGCAATGGTTACACAAACGGCTCCGTGTGGGGCTACACGTACGCTTGGCCGGCGACTTTCTGTGCTGGCCATCAAAGTTTGCATCAAGGATTGTTGGAGCTGCGGACCGTGGGGTGTGTGGTTTGTTCCCTGTGTGTGCGTGGACCCGCAAAAGCTTTTGTCCTTGTCCCCGAGAAGGGGTCGGAAAGGTGTAGGCTGGCGGAGCTGCCTTGAAAAATACGAGCCGTGCGTGTGCCCTGGAGTTGCTCTTGTTTAAAAGAGCCTCCTCAACGGGGGATTGCGGTGGAGGAGCCATCCCTCTGTCACTGCACATTCCGATTCCTTTTTATGATGCGTTCAGGTTTGGCAGAACATAATAATAATATCACAAAGGATGTTTAGTCTTTACGGCTTCAAATATAGCCTTTCGGGGGAGAATACAGCGTGCTGGATAGCTGCGGGGTTGTTTTTCTTTCCTTTCTTTCTTTCAGAACATTGTAAGCCCCCGTAAGAGGTAGGTTATCGTTTGAAGGGGTGCAGCGTTACAGTGGCTGTGCGTGGAAACGAGTAACGGTCCATGTAAATGGTCCATTGTCATCAGCGCGTGTGGGTTTTTCTAGATGGATGGCAGTCTGTGACCCCACCAGCAGATGAACTGGGTAAGCTGGGGTGAGTGGGAGCTGTGTCTCCTGTGTTTTTGAGCAAAGAGTTAAGTGGATCCCAAGGCTTGTAGTGGAGAACAATGATTACCAAAAAAAAAAAGAAAGAAAAAAAGGGGGGTGTGTGGAGCAAATGTTGTTTTTCAAACCACTTCAACGAGAAAACTTCAAATGCTTTGCGGGAATTTGCAGTTTTGGCTTCTCTGCTTTATTTGCAAGCAATTAGGCAGCTAGTGAAAATTGTTTCTGTTTGTTTTATAACAATGAGCCACATATTGTGTATTGTGTAGAGAGGTTGTGAAGTGAGTCCGCGCAGCCCACGGACGTGCCGCTTGGTCCATGCGGATGTGGTTTCCAACAGGTGGGCTTGATTCTGAAAGGAAAAACATGGGCTTGTTTCAATCTGAAATTAATTTGGCAGAGGGTGGAAATGGTTTTGGGAAAGTCTGCATTTGATCCCGAAGCCCACGTGTTTTGATCCAAAGTTCAAGCCTCGCTGCGTATGAAATGCCTATGAGAGAAGTAGACTGGAAAACCTTCCCTCCTCTGTGGACTTGATGGAAGCTGTGCCAGTTTACACTAGCTGGGGATGCGATCCAGTGCTTTGAAAGCCTTCTGCCTGTCCTACTTTGAGACTGTTTTCCCTGCAGTAGTAGGAAAGGGTTTAAGAAAAAACAAACTCAAAACAACCCTGTTTCAGTTAACTCTGTCAAGGGGGTTGTGCTGCTTTCTTTCCTTGGGGCTCTTCACTGGAGATGTGTCGGTGGGAAGTGAGCTGAGCTTTCCATCCGAGGGATCAGCTGAAACCCATCTGGGTTTGTGTCATTAGGATCTGTGGCAGAGTCCTCTTGCTACAGGACAGACTTCCTTTTTCGACATCACCTAACTTCAGTTGTGATTTATTTCACCCTTCCTGTCGCATTCGTCGCCCCGCAGCCCGCAGTTAGTACCTTTGCCTGGGGAGGTCGGCGTTGCCGTCGTTGGGGGACGGTGCATCCCCGCTGCTGTCACCCGCCTGCAGATCCGCTTGTCCTCTTGTCACCTGTCCCTGGGCTGGGCTGCAAGGAGGCAGGGTGAGCGGTGCAGAGAAGCGATATTTCTTTCAGTCCCCAAGAGGCGGGGGGCACCGACAGTGCCCGACACTGGTGCACAGCACGTTAGGGAGGTTTTGTCTCGATCGGGTTTCCAGGGGCAGGTGCTTGCGCGGGAGCTTGCTGCTGTTGGGCTGTGGCTGCTGTGACAGGCAGTCCCCAAGCCCTGACGGCAGAGTCTGCTCGCAAGTGGGGACTGTTTCTGATGGTGTTTCTCTTCTGGTGTGTGAAGCTGAAGGAGGAACCTCTCGGGCTTGGTTCTGGTTTTTCCTTGCTTTTTCCTTCTCCCTGCCTTTTTTTTTTCTTTTGTGCCTTCTGCTTTCACTGCCTTGAAGTCCAAAATGAAGTGGAACCTGCTGATTTTCTGTTGTCTCTCCCCTTTTCGGCAGCAGGCTTTCTCCTGGCAGCTGTAACAAGTTTGGTCTGCTGCAGGGGGGCCCCATGTGGGGTGGGTGTATTGCTGATGGTACGTGAGCCACTTGAGAGTGGCTCAAGTAATAATTTAACAAGAAAATGTTTGGCAATCTGCCTTCACTGGGGAGGGGCGGCGACGATTGCCCCTGTGTGCGTGCTCACGGGAGCTGGAGGCAGCTTCTGTGGTATGGCACAGGTCTCTGCACTGGGGGCACAAGTACCACCTGCGTTTGGGACTTGCTGGGGTGGGCTGGGTGTTGCTGTGGCATATGGGACATCTCACTTGAGTGCCTGCTGTGATCCTGGGCCAGTTGCTTCGTCTGCTCTGGTATCCTGAGGGCCCATCTTTAGAAAACGTAGAGATGCTGCACGCTTCTTGAAAGCTTTGAGAGGATAAAATCCCTCAATGAGGATGAAATCCATCAATATGTATTTAGTGTTTAGATGATCTTCATCGCTATAGGTACAACAGTCCTGTGGGCAGGGTGCTGCCTTGTCCCCTTGCTGGCTCATGGCTTTGTGACTGTGACTCCTGATACCCTCTTGCTTGCCAGGTGATTTGAACTCCCTCAGAGCTGCCTTCTCAAAGTTCTCCCAGGGAAAAATCCAGGTGCTTGTGAACCAGTTTGGGAATTTGCAGCTTAAGAGATTCTGCTTGTGCAGTTTACGCTCTCCTCTCTTGTTTAAATGTCTGCTTGGTCATTAAGCCTAGTCATGGTTATATAATTAAGATGGGAATTAATATTTAATCTGATTGTAATTTGTTGCTGGAATCCATCCCAAACAGTATCTCTGCATGAGGTGAGTGGGTACCTGAGGGAAAACCAAGGCCAGCGTTACATGTAGGGGATTTTCTGCTTGGACACTGAGAATTATAAGCCTGCCTTGGGTGACAGCAGGAACCCTAACCTTTACCAACCCGGAGCGATCATAGTCATTTTGTTATCTGTAGGAAGCAAATGTTTGCTTTATAGTCAGCTGTAATACTAGAGGGGATATGGTAAATCCTTGTTATCAGTATTTGCCAAGTGCATGTTGGGCCAAAATCAACTCTGGTGCAATTTTGTTACTTTCTGGAGAAGAAGTAGACCCGCTTCTCTACAGTGTTTTTAGCCTGGTTTTCTAAGGAAAAGAGACTTACGTAGTCATGCTGTCTGTCCGTCTCCCTTCCCTTTTCCAAGTAATTCTTGGACTCGCTGGTCTGTCACAGCTAGTGTGGATATGGACAATTCAGAGTTTCTTGAAAATAAGTGATCAAGTAGATCAAGAGAGAGATGGAGTTCCTGCGTGGACTGAAGGAGGTACTGGAAGATCCCCCCCTGGGGAGGAACCTGCCTCAACTGCAGGAAGACAGTTGAGGCAGGTTCCCGACTGACTCGGAGCTGCTGTGACGTTGGCTCTTTCTTTGTCTTTGTGTTGGTCACTTGCTGTCTCTGCCTCAGTTTCCTCATTCCAGCTGGGCAGAAGATGCTTTTCCACACTAAATGTATGAAGAACACCATCACTCTTAAGTACCCTTCTTGCATGTATCAAAATCCTATGAGTAGGTCACCTCCAAGTGCTGCTTATGCTTTTCTGACTTAGCAGCTTTTTGGTGAGAGGAACCACAGCTGTTAAAACTGAGTCTGCCATCTTCATAAAAAGCAGAGTTGACCCGTGTTTTCACAAGCCCTTCTAGAGATGCTAAACCCCACACCAGATGTGGGGGGAAAGACTGAAGAACTCCTTTGAGTTTGTCTCGCTTTAACCCGTACGTTGAAGCCATCCTTGAAACACCACTGAATTTCCTAATTCTGAAGAGTAACAGAACCTTCGCAGGGAGGGGAAGAGCTGGTCAGTGTTTACTTCCAGGAAGGCAGATACCTGCTGGAGTTACAGCTGCTGAGAAGAGAAATTCCTTGGGAGAACCCAAACACTTGTCATCAGCCTTGTTTGAGCGTATCGAACACTGTGCCATTTGCAGGTGTCAAGACGCGTTGCTCGCGAGTGCGTAGGTCGTGCTGCTTCTCCCTCGGACGTGTTACCGTTCACGTCGCTGATGCTCTTTGGTGTCTCTTTGAGGCAGATCCTCTCCCGCTGTTAATCCATGGGATCCTGCTGCTGTGCTATGGGCCTGCTTTATCTGAGAAGTCCAGCAGATGCAGTGTTAGCTCCGTGGGTAATAAACATACTCTGTGGTGGTTATGAAAAACAATTACTGCGTTCCGATGAAACTTTCGTATCGGATGTTTTAAAATCATTTTAAAATCTGCATTTGCATTTTAAATCGGACTGCCTGTTGCTGCCCTATTAAATTCAGCTGAGCTATTGAACACCCTGGTTTATTCTATGCTTTCTTGTTTTTTAAAGTTTTAATTTTTTTTTTTTTTTTTTGAAGATCTCTTGTGTGGATTTCTCGAGGACAGGCCGTTAATATGAAAGGTGTGTTAATGAAATGGGAGCATCCCCAGAGGTTGCCCTCAGCACAAATTGGTGGGAGAATTAAAATTTAGTGTGTGTGAAGCTACTGCATTTGTGCTCAGTCTGCTGTGGCCCTCTCCCTTATTCTACCTGACTTCCCTGCATCCCATGTAGCAATTTGGGAAATTAATTAAAACAGAACTCCAGAGAAAGGTGCTGGGATGGCAGAACTGGGAGCAGAGGTGGAGCAAACTGGGCTGTGGAAGCGATGCCGGGCTGGCAGTGGCTTGGGGGGAGTGCAGTAAGGTCCTGCTTTATCTTTCACTCTCTGCTCTGGGAAATGTGCATCGTTGATAGTTTCTAAATTGCCTCTTGATAGATGATCAAGTTAACTGGGGTGACCGGGAGGGTGATTACTTTATGGGATGGATTTCCTCCCCCTGTGTTGTATGAATACACCAAAGGTTTTGGCAAAAGCTGCTTACACTTGCAGGGCTCTGATAAATCTTCTCTTTCAAAAACATCAGCAGTGCTTATAGGTTTTAAAATTGCCTGAAGTTTTGCACTTGATGCAGGACTGTCCGTGCCTCTTGGCTGGCTGCTTGGATCCCATTTGCAGAACGGGTGTATCTGTTTTCCAGACAAGAGTGGAATTGTGCCCGATATTAAAACAAAACTAATCAAGTGATTTGTTATTACCGCAGCTGAGAAGGTTTTATGCTCCTTTGGAAGTCTTTGTCCTTTTTTGTCTTTTTTTCTGAGATGGTCTAGTGCAAAACACCAGTGTGCTCTTTGTACTGTGCTGTTTCCTTTCTGGAAATATCACTGCTGCTTTAAAAGGGTGACGTGTGTAGTCCTTCTCTTACTCATGTCAACCCAGAGGGACTGGGCTCATTGCAGCCCATTTCTATGCCCTACCAGTCCCACTTCCCTGTTTGATTGCTGGCAAAGCCTCGAGAGAGATCGTAAGGAGGAGACGTGGAGGAGGGTCAGGGAGGGCAGAGAATTAGCAGATGTTCAGGCTGATGTTTAGGGGGTTTAGCCTGTGGTGGTGGGATGGGACAGGTCACTGTGTGCGAGATAAGGCTTGCGTGCGAGACGCTGGGGCGCGCTTGAGGTTATCTCCAGCAGTGGGGGAAGAAATGTGGCACGGGCTGGAGAAACTGGGGCTGCCGGCTTGACTCCATTATTTCCTGCTTTAGAGGTATTTTCCCCTGCCGAGGAAGCTCAAGCAGCCCTGCTGCTAGGGAATTTAGGCTGTCGTAGGAGGGCTATCGTGTGCTCCACACAGGTTGGCTCGCGCTTGCAAAGGTGCTGCGTGTTGTTGCGTAGCGAGGTGTCTTGGTAAAAACACAGAGGAGATAAAAGGGGAAGAAGAAACCCAGAGTTTGATCCAATACCAGCTCCTTTGCTGGGTTGGCAAAAATTGTTTAGATCTTCCTTCCCAGGAATGGTTTTGTAAACATAACACCTCCTGTTACCCATGTAAATAACTGTCATCGGTGGCAGTTGTGATGGAGAGAGAAGTGTCTTGAAACTCCAGTTTGATTTGCTCCTCCTATTCCACCCCCGCCCATTCCTCCCCCCATCTTGCTAACCAGTTGTTTATGTCAGTGCTCATTGTGGCTTTTGTCAGAAAAATCAAAATAATGATCAAAATTATTTAGCTCTGTTTTTCCTAGGTCACAGTAAATGCAACTTTTCTTTCCTTTGTACTCTTCTCTGTACTGAAAACAAAGCAAACCTTTCCTCGAGGAGATGAGTCGTACGTTCCTGAAGTCAAATGTCATCCACTTGAAGAGGGTCCTTAGGAGAAGGCTTCACATCTGGAGGCTTTCCTCAAGAGTCTGTCAGTTGAAAATCTGGCTGGCAGCATTACCTCAAGTACTATTGTGGGGTTTTCTTTACGTGCAAAGGGGGGAGAGAAGGAAGTTTCTCCCAGCTGCTGGCAGAGAATAGCTTCCCATTTACTTAACGCCCGTGGCTGCTGCCAGAATTCTCTGTGTAGCAGCAGAGGGAGTTAAGTGCGAGGTGAAAGGCTTCAGTAACACTTCAGCATCCGGGCAGGAGGCTGAGCCTTCAAATAATTCTTCTCACTGTTTATTTTGTTTGGTTGGTTTTGTTGTTTTGTGTTTGTGGGGTGTTTTTTTTTTGTATCAGTCAAGTCACTTGGATAGCTCTGTAGGTTTAAGGCTCGCGAGGTTGCGCTGTCTTTGTGTGTGCTGAGGGAAGCTGAGGATGATTCTTGCTTCAGGTTTAATTGTGCTTGAACAAGAGCATCGCCCACTTCTGACTTAAAAGTGTCTTGTGGGTTCTTGTCCATCACAGCCCCTGGGTAAGCTGGTTTGATGTCCTCCCTCAGTAATGTGCACCTTCATTCAGTCTGAATTTACCTAGCTGGGGCTTGAAGACAGGTACTGGTATGAAAAGCTGTTCTGGGAGTGTTTAGGCTGATCAAATTTTAGCTTTTTACTCAGCAGGTCCTTGCGTCTTTCACCTCTTTTCCATCCCTTAACCTCAGCCATCTGTAGCTAGCACTGGTGCAAGCAAAAGTCCTGCTTTTCTCAGCCGTTAGGTGTTTGCTCAGCAGAGGAAAGGTTGGCTCTGGACCCTGTGAGTCCCTGGGGACACCTGTTTACCCACAGCTCAGCGCAGAGCCCCCGTTCAGCTCCGACAGCCAGTGCTGGATGTGGCTTTGCAGTTTTGATGGGATCAAAGCCAAGCGGAGGGAAAAGTAAAGAAAAGTCCTGCTCTGAGAGTGCCTCTTTGGTGGGCAGCTGAGCTGTCATCAAGGCAGATTTTGGGTGTTGCAGCAGGATGCTCACGTGCAGGAAACCAGAGGAAGGATTGGGATGGGGCACATATGTGCAGCTTCCATATGGCTTTTAAAGAGAAAGGCTGCTCTCTAAGCTGGAGTCACACTGTGTAGTTGCAATTGCATAGAAAATACTGTCTTAGTAAGACTGTAGATAACACCAAGTAACATCTCAGTCACTTCAGGTACAGGCGTATGGAGCTTTGCCCTCTCCCACTCATAAAGATGCTTCTGCCCTTTTCCATGTTGCCTACACAACGCAGTTTTTATATTCTTGTGTCTGCAGCCCCTGCCCAGCTGTGTCTGTGAAGCAGCAGTGAGCCTTCAGAAGTAGAAAACCAGTAGTAGGACTTTTTGGGCTTTAGGATGGAGATGTTGAGACATTTGGTTCCCTGCTGCCTGACACACTTAGGAGTACCTCCAGGCAACACTTTGTCTGCATCATAGGTTTTTAATTTGTAAAATGAGGTATTAAAATTCCTGTCTGAGAGGCTGAGTGTGAATACTTTTGGGGTGGAGGTGTCCAGATGTCGTGGGGCAGTGCTGGAGGTGTGGGCTTCAGATGTGGAGCATCTCTGTAGAGATGGGAATAGATGCTGTACAAACTACAGCTGTATATCTGGCTGGGCAGACGTGGTTGTGCCTGCCCGTGGCGTGTCAGTGCTGGATGTGTGTGTGTGCAGTGTGAATACCCAGATGTGTACACGGTATGAGCAGGCTGTAAATGAAATTCCTGATTACTTGTTTATCTATTTTAAAGTTAGTGGGTTTAAAAAAACATGCTGTCCTCTTAGGGAATATTTTCTTCTCACCAGAAACTTGTTAAACTGGAAATTTCACAGTACTAATTTTTATGGCAATTTCATAATTGTGTGTTTTGGAAAGGGGAAGACAAAGGTGTGGATATGTGCTTTTTTTTTTTAACGTAGGTTTCATTAAAAATGTGACTTGGATTATCCCGCTAGCTATCCGAGCGATGTGAAGGTCTCTGCTGGAAAATGCAAGTGATTATAGGTTGGTGACTAACAAATAATCCTTGGCTAATATGGAGTGGGCTCAATTAATGTTAATCCCTGCTCAGCAGTAGTAAAAGTTGGATAAAGTCAAGGCGATTTTGCAAGGCTTTTCCTGACCTGAACGTGAGAACAATTAAACAGCATTCCCTAAGAGGAAACCGGTTCTTTGGAATCGGCATCGTTCTCATAATTTCCTTCTTAGACTAGAGAAGAAGCTACCCAAAACGGCCCAAAATTGTCTGGTTGTGAAGATGAGGATTTATCTTGTGCTGATGTTATGTGCTGAGGCGTGCAGGACCTCATTAAAAGAGGAGCAGCAGTAATTATTCTAGATTAATGGAAATAAATCTGGTTTTAGTAATAAATGTAGTTGTGTTCCTTGGTTCAGAGCAGCCACCATCTATAGTGCTCATCTAGCAGTCTGATGCGCAGATCCAAAACCTCTCCTCACCGTGGAGGAAAACGGGTGATTTGGGCATTTTTGCTGAAATCTCAGTGTAAGTCCAGGTGTTGTTTTCAGATATGTTTTGGTGAAATAAGGAGAAGCCCAGAGACAGCAGGGAGAAGCATCACATCCAAGCCTGGACCCCGTCGATACAGGAGGGCCCCAGAGTGGCGTGATGGTCCCCACAGGCATTCTGCTGCTTGGATACTGGAGCGTTGAAAGCGTGCCCTTCACCATTTGGAAGCAGACCCAGTCCTTTTACTACTTTGTCCTCAAACTGTCAGGTTTCAGCTGGCTGCAGCTTTGGAAAAAGGAAAGATTTATGTGCTCCAAAGAGAAACTTGCGCTGACGGTGGGTAAATGTGCTGTAGATGTTGGAAAGTTAAACAGCCAAGTCCGTGTGAGGGAACATAGGCTATGAAATATGTGTTCCTCCTGTTGCTGTGTTAGAAGCAGATTTAAGTTTGGAGATGGGAGGGCAAATTCCCACCCATTCTGACCCTCAGTCCTAACCATCTTCAAACGGTGTTACTGCTCCTTGTTTTCCTCCACCTTCAAGGGCGTCCCAGTAGCCGTGGATATGGGCATTACCTTGCTATTTTTCCTGACGTGATCCCTGAGCTGTAAGAGCTCGCTTCACATTTTCAGTGGTAACTGAGTTTCCAGAGGACAATCAGATACTGTCTTTTAAAACTGGACTAGGTGAGGAGTTACTCTGGGAGGATTCAAAGTCCTGAGATGGTCAAGTCCTTGCTGAGATCATTGCCTTGTCTAGCTGTGGGCACTCCTTTGACTTAGCAGTCTAGCATCTCCTGCTTTATTATTTTCTATGTGTCCTCCTCAAACCCACCCTCTTATCTGCTTTTGTCCAGGTAAGGCTGGTTGGCTGGCTGTACTGATAACGTACCTTTGTGGGTTAGGTGATAACACGAAGAAACAGAGCTTGGCTGGATAAAGCCAGGGATAGTCCACGCCCATGGAGGGGGCTGGTGTTGGACACTGCAGCCAAGCAGCGAAGCACAGATGGGTTTTGTGACTTCTCGGAGTCTGGTGCTTTGTGTGGGCTGCCCACGCTGTCTGTTCTCTGCAAAAATTAACTCCTGGCCTCAGTCGCCCTCACCTTTCTCTCGTGTTCCCGTGCTGCGTGGGTGGTGTGCGTGCTGTGCCATCCTTGTGTCCCTCCCAGAGAAGCAAATCCCCTCTTGGGGTGATGCAGCCTTGCAGTGGCAGTTGTCTGCAGTCAGCTATTGAAACATACTTTCCCATAACTTTTCTGTGTTGCTGTTAGGAATTGTCTTCTCATCCCCTATGTGCTGGCTCATAATTTCTCATTAGTTCACAGTTTGTGCAGTTACCTGGGAAATGCAGGAGAGTTGGCAGGAGTTTGATGATCCTGACTTCTCTTCTCGGGGGTAGGTGACTTTGTAACGATACCATATGGGAGAGTTGGTGCTTGTCGTCTTGGAGTGGCACATTGCACACCCAAGGTCTAGCTGCTGGAGCTCTGAGGGACGGGTTGGCTCTTCTGACGAGAGCTGGAAAGAACAAAGGGCAGAGAGTGGGCCTGTGTCTGCAGGTTTCTTGGATACTTGGTAGGACTGAAACCAGAACCGTTCTTGATGGTTTGTATCTGCTTTGTATTGTGGCACTTTACCCCCTATCCTGAAGGGACGCTCTACACTTGAACCCCAAGCCTATCAGGGAAATGTGAGTAAGCAGAGGAGGCTCTTTGCTTGACTTTAAAAACCAGAAAAATACAATAAATAGTTCTGAATGCATGCCAGGGGGGTTGGTTTGTTGTGAAAGCTTTCAGCTCGGTCTGAGGTGTGCGTGTGTCTTGGGATGTGTGTCAGAGCAGTGTCACCCCTGCAGAAGGGTTCTTTGCCCTCTTTCTCTGCAGATGGCATTTCAGGTAAGAACAGAGATGTGATCTGGTCCCTTTTCGCAAGGAGAAAGCCAGCACACAGTGAGATAAAAGGGCTGTCACTGATTAAACCATCACAGTTTCTCAGCTCGTAGCTTGTGTTTTCCTTGTGTTTTCCCCATATGAACGCTTCTCGTCTTTTTTTTAAGGGTTGTATTCATGGGGGGACTTCCCAGCTGCTGGGAAGAACCTCTTGATGAAAACTGGACTAAGCTGCTTGACGGATGGTTTCACAGTTAGAGATCTGGCTGGTGGTGGAGAAGGGGCTTTACCTGCCCTCCTCCTTCCTTTTTTTTTATTTTCAGGTGAGCTGCAGAATCTCATTACCAACAGCAGTGGCAGGGCTTTGAAGATTTCTGGCCTAATTATCTTACTTGTGCTGTGAGTAGCAGTGAAATCCATGTGCTGTCAGGGAGGCTTAGCTGTTCTGCCAGCTGTGCAGGAGAAGGGGTGGGAGAAGGAGGCCTCGGGAAAGGGCTTGTGTGATGGGTTTGTTTTGGATGGCGCAGGGTGGCTCGGGCTGTATGTTCCTCAGCTGTCCAAGTGCTGTGGGATTTCCTGCAAGATCTGGATGGGGTCAGTGAGGTGCAAGGGAGAAGCTGCCTTGTTCTGGACTCCCATCTGTGGGCGTACAAATGCCTTTTTTGAGTGATGCTCGTGAAGGTCCAGCTTGTGAGGTTGAGTTCTTTCTTCTTCTGGATCGTAAAAGCAGCTTAACGATACGTAGAATCTGCCATTTGTTAAACATCATCTACCGTCCTCGGGGAAGGTTCAGGCCAGTTTTCACTGCGTGTGACTTCCTAAGGGCTTCCTCGGCAGGAAGTTTTAGGTACCTTGACATAATTACCAATAATCTTGCATATGGAGGGTTTTGGAACACTGATTTTTTTCCTCCTCTTTTCTATTCAGCTCTCTTCTAACAGGAGAGATGCAGAACGAGACTGTAACCTTGAGAAAGGCAGTGCAGAAGGAGCTGCACTGGGGGCAGTGGTCCATGGAGCACATCAAGGGCTTGCAAACTCTTAGCATAGCCAAAGACCATCTCTGGAAGTAACAACTGGACAGGGTACAGCTGATGAGTTGTGAGAGAAGATCCCAGAAGAATGCATCAGCAGCCCTCTTTTGGGGAGCTGAGGCAGGGTCCTGGAGCCACGGAGGTGGGCAGCTCCCTCCTCCCGTTGGATGTAGATGTGTCTCCTCTGTGTCAAGGTGCTAACAGGGACCGAGCTGTGTCTTGTCTGGGGGCTTTCCCGCTGACCTGGGTAGATAATGCTGGGTGCTTTGCAGAGATGTTCCATCAACAGGTGCCCGAGTGCTGCTGCAGAGATGGGTCCTGTTATCCCTCTCTCTTTGGAGTGGCTGTTGGGTTGTTTTCCATGCAGTGATGTAATTACAGAGGTGGTGGGTCAAATATAGCAAGTTTCAGTGGGGGCTGTGATAGAGACATATATTTATTTGCAGGTCATTTCCAAGACTCTGGTAGAGATCTATTTCTGTATTTATGCTTGGATACAAGGAGTCTTCTGCTTTTTCAGTGATTATTAACTCTAGCTGTTCCCATCCTGAAGCTTTAGCAAAGTGTTACCACATCTCCTGTGTAGCTTCTGAGGCAGATACGGTGTAAGCAACACTAAACTGTATGTAGCAAGAAGGTGAGGAAAAGGAGTGCAGGAATATTAATGCCTTGATCATCAGTTGAAGGTAGAGAGATGAGAAACATCTTTGATGATTAAGATCTTTGATCTTTAAAATGATGAAAAATTCAGAAACCCTCGAACATACTCCATCCTTGCACTGTTCTGTGGGGCTTTTTTGGGTCAGTATCTCTGTGCTGCCCTGTCCTTAAGGGAACAGGCACAATTGCTCCCCAAAAGCTGGGAGGGCAGTAGGTTGTTTTTCAGATGCTACAGGTGGTTGGTCACTAGGGGTCTGTAAGAGCTTTTTCCTCTGGCCTTCTGTTGTAGCTGTTGTATGCAGTGGGAGTCATCTTGCAAGGTTCTGTGCAGTTGTGGCTGGGTGGAAGGCAATCGATCGGGTCCTGTGGCAACCTGACCTGGCACAAAAGCTTGGCAAAGCGCTGGTTCCCCTTTGCATAGCTTCAGGGGTCTGAGTGAACCCTTCCAGTGCTGCTTGGTAGGTGAGGCCGACCAGTCTGTACAAGGCCATTGCTTATTCCTACTAACGTGTCGTGTGGCTTGCATCTCCAGAATATGGATTGCTGACTAAAACGAGTGTGCAAAGTCAAGGAATCCTTGCACATCCTGGGTGTTGCTTTCCCTTTCTGTGCTTCCAGATAGCAGCTGGGAGAAAGTTGGTTTGGAAAACAAAGCTGTCAGGAACCGTTTGTTTAGACACAAGGCAAAATGAAAGCAGAAAACATAATCTGTCTGTTCCCCTCAGCCTCCCACCTTCTTTTTGTTTAAGATGTCCACATGACGTTTACTTTCAATAAACAAAAGATGTTTCTTATAAGCTGGTGTTTACTAGGAGGGAAATATGATTTATTAGAGAACAGAAATCCCTGCTCATGCCTATGTTTTCAAAGTGGAGCAACAGTTCATAATTTTATAGACCTTTCAAGAATACATTTCCTAAAGCAAACAGCGAGGAACTGTTAAATTATAGCCGTGTAAAACAACAGTGTAATAGTGTGATTGCTCAGTACTAATGGCTTTATTATTCCGTACCAAAAAGGAGTGGTTTGGGCTGGTGGGAGATAATGTGCTTTTCCCGAGATAGCTTTGGGGCCAATTCAGAGGAGAAGGCAATATTAGATTCTTGGGCAACTTCTTTTCCTTGTAATGAGGGAGATAAGGACGTTACGGGTGTTTTCTTACTCCAGCTTCCTTCCAGGATCATGCAGGGAGGAGCAGCTTCCAGCAAAGCAACGTATGGTTTCTCTCTACAGTCTGAGAGCCACTGAAGTCTCATGCTGCTCCCACTGAGTTAGGGTCTCAGCTTCTCCAGCATCTTTTTGGGACATCTCTGTGACCTGTTTGCCCTTTAGAGTGAATAGGAAAGCGATGCAGTTTCCCTCCTGCATCGTGGGTGGTGGGGGCTGTGTAGATCCCTCTCCTCAGCTCTGTCTGAGCTCTGGAGCCCTGCAGCCCTCCCAGGCATTCAGAGCACACCGTTCAAGCCAGGGGCATTGAGACTGAGCTGCCGTGGGGACTGCTGAATTCTTCAAATCCCTGGGCATGAGCAGAAATGACCACGGAGCGCTGGGCACTGACATCTCTAGATCCCATGGAAACCCAGGTTTGTACCCCACCTGTCCTTTTCTTTCCACAGCTTCTTACCTGAAGCTTAAGTGAGTTGAGGTGCCAGATGTCTGATCATTCCTCTGTCTTCCAGTGTGTCTGTCACCTCCAGGTGTTGGTGGCTCAGTGTTGCACCGACCTGGCTGGGAACAAGGCTCAGAAAGCAGCAGCTGTTTGAGGAGGGTCAGCGCTCCCTTGTGCAGCTCTGCCAGCTGTTACCCCCTTGTCTGTGCCGGGTGCTTTGTCGCTGCAGGTAGAGGCACAAGAGTCTGGGGTGGTCTCAGCTTGAGCTCCTGCTTTCTCTGGTCTCGAAGTTAGTCTGTGTCTGAGGACATCTGCCTGGAGCCTGGGGGCATCTCTAACAGATGCGGTGCCCTGGCCTTCCTCCAGCTCAAAGTCATTGCAGTGACCTCTGCTGAGACACGTGTGTTGAAAGGGACCGATCTCCTGTTATTTCTTGGTTTCTTTCTCCTGGTTCTCAACTTCTGCATGATACTTTGGGCTCTTTTCTGGCTGCCCTACACGTACAATGCTGCAAAACCTGCTACCAGCTTAGCTGGGCTCTTGGAGGAAACCATCTTTGCAAAGAGAGCTGTGGGTTGTAATGAAGGAGCTTTGCAGTGACACAGTTTCACTGCTGCAGGCTGTCAGTGCTGGCTTTCAGGTTGTTCCTGGGCTAAAAATATGGCCCATTAAGACTTCTGGAACAGGATGTAACCATATTTTAAATATACTGTATTGATGTAACCATATTGTAAAGATACTTTATTCCTAATGTGTTATTGCTCAGTGATTTAAGGATACCGCACTTGGAGACCTACTTTGTAAAATCACTTTGAAGTGGAAGTTGAGGAAAGAACCGTGTGTGTTTCGTGCGTGTGTGTGTGTGTGTTTCTCATGGGGGGAGCATGCATGGTGCTGTCCTGGAGGGCTGGGACCCGGCAGGCAGGACTCGGGAGCCACACTGGTGTCTGGTGCTGGCTGACTGACTGGGGCCACTGGACCAGCTATTTCCATTTCTGATTTTCCCTGCCCCCAGATGACAAAAGATTCAGAATTGCATGGAAAAGATTAGCATTAGGAGTTTTGCCACCTACTTCATTTGAAACTGGATGCGCATGAGATGTGTTGAACAAATGGACAGTGGCCTTTCTTCTCCCAGGGGACAGCTTTTACATGGATGGGAAGCTACAGATGGGGCCCAAGGCAGAAATGCAAATAGGCAGAGCTGTGATACGAAGCATTTGGCAGCATCACAGGCTTAAAAGCTCCCTCCCCACGGCTGCTTGATCCTGCTTTCTCAGTTGTGCTGACACAGCTGGTTGTGGGCTGCACTGTGAACTGTGCGAGCAGAGCTTTGGCCCCAGAACTGTGGGATTAGGGCCTGTGCTGCTGGCACCGCGAAGCTGGCCAAGCCCGGTCCATCCTAGTGCTGCTCGTAAGAAGCCCTCAGAGGTGTACTCGCTTGAAAATGACTGCTGTGATTACAGCTTTGCAGAGAAGCTCGGTAGTGAGTGCGAACAGCTAATTAGTTTTTATAGCCCTCTTTAGTTTGCTTTTGAAGACATGAGTCCCTCGCTTGCTTGCCTGGCTCGCATTTGGTGTCCTGACAATGTCAGTGCCAGCGTGTGAAGCTCATGTTACTCGGGGAGAGTTCACACAGGTTCGGTTTCAGCACAGGTCTTGTCCCTGAGCTGTTCCAGCACTTTCGTGACAGGAGGTGATAGGTGTCAGAACGGGTTTGGCCCTGAGACTGTGAACAAAACAGTTTTGAGGGGCAGAGCTCCCTCGGTAATGAGTTCAGTGGTGGGTTGGCTGGTTTTTGTAGATGAAAAGGTCAGATCTGTTGCCTGGGTTATGTAGAAAGGTTTTGTTCTGGAACAGCCTGCTCCTGATCAGCTCCCGTCTCGGCTACAGCCAGGCAGGCACTGGTCTGAACAACATTTCTCCTACACTTTTCTCATTGGTAAGCGTTGGAGAGGTGCAGGAAAAAGTGACTTTCCTTACTTGTGAGTGTTGGAGACTTTACTTTTTAGCTGAGTATCTTCATTTAAGGCTGGGAAGTTTTGAATACAGATCAGCAACTTGAACAAATTTAAAACACCCCTGGTTTTGCGCCTGCTGTACATGGAGTGTGGTTTTAATCACAAGTTCTAACAAATTGAGTCTATTGAAAACATGCTCAGTGAAACACCCTCTTTTTTTTGTTTGTTTTTGTCCCCAGAAACCGTTAGCTGTCTTCAAGAAACAATATTTTAATTGAAGCCATGATAAAAGCAGAGCGGCAGAGGTTGTTGTAAAGCTTAATTTATTAAACAGCTTTGGTTTTGATGCAAAGAGGAAAAAAGAAATAAATCTGTAAAGGAAAAAAAGCTATGCACTTTGAAACCGTCAAAATAAAACCTACAACTTTGAAGTCTTAAAATACTTTGGGAAATGCTGAATGTTTTTGACTGGTTATATGGAACAGCTGAACTGATTTAACTGGAACAAAATTAGAGGAACAAAGAGGTTTTGTTTCCAGTGTATTCTTTGCCCTTTGACAGCGCTGCCTGGCTCATACTCTGAGTTAAGATACCCGGAGCAGGTCACTATCAGCTTCCCTGCTCTGGGTGGACTTTCCACATAGCTGACCCACTGGGATAACAGTAATAGGCTTAAAAAAAGCCACCCCAAATTACAGGAAGATTCAGGGGCAAGAGCAGAACTCGAACCTCTGTAACTGTTGGGTTGTTTTTTTGAAGGAGATGGAATCTTATATCGATGGTTCCTCTTATTGATGGTTCCTCTCCTCCAGTGCCACGTGTCAATGCTGAGCTGGAGGACACTTCAGGCTAGCAGGGTTTATCCTGGCTGGTGATTCATGTTGCATCCATGAGTTGGACCTTCTCAACACGGTCTCAAAGTAAGAGACTCACCTTCCATGGAAGATTCTCTGCAAGTCTCCCAGTAAACACTTCCCACATACAGAGCAGCTTTCATCAGCAAATGCTGAGGTGGTTTCTCTGCACACCGGGTGTCCTTAGCGTGGCACCTGACACCACGACTCTGGGAGGTGCTCATGGGCTCTGTTCTTCTGTTGCCGTCATTCGGGGCAATTTGCATGAAAACAGGCACTCTGTGAAGTCTGTCTTCTGTTGGGGAAGGGTAGGCAGCAGGAGGAGAGGAGCAGCTGAGCAACAGAGCTCGAGTTTCCATGCAAATATCCTAAAAAGAACAAAAGAGGGTGAGAAGCATGCTCAGAGGTGGGAGCTGCAAGCAGAAAGGCTCCAGAGTTGTTTTCTGTGGGGCAGCATCAGGTCCATGCGAATGTCATTTTTCCACCGTTGTGCGCTGTGGGTCTCGTGGGTAAGTCACAGATGCTGCTTTTGTTTGGAACTTCTCTAGGCCTAAATCCTCCGCTCTCAAGTCTGTGGGAATTTTGCTGCTGACTTCACTACACTAGAAGTAGGGCTTTTAGGGTCTCCTGCTGCCCCCAGCAAGGCACAAACCTCTGTTCATCAGCCTTCACATCCTTTTGACCTGCAGGTATTGAGTTAGTTGGAAGCCAGCGTGCTGCCTGAGCAGATGCACTCTGAATTTAGTGGCTTCCTTAGAAATAAGTGTCAGCAAGATGTCAGAGAGGTTAGGCTCATTACTAGATCTCATTAATTCTGTGGAGTACCCTGTAGAGAATATATTAATAATTCTTATTCTGTTGACATATATTAACATATATAATAGCTGTATAATTGTTGCTAATAATTGCAATGATAATAATAAGCTGCTTCTCATAGACAATAGTCAAAATGGATATTCAGAAGTCCCTGTAGGTACTCTTAAATCACAGCTGATGGACTGGAAGGTGCTGGTGTGTGCACGATGTGGTGAGAAGTGCCTGTTTTCTGCCTTGGCGGGGGGTAGTGGGAGGCTGGAGGCTGGATTTCACAGGTACTGTTGAATGTGTTTATCTGTGCTGGTTGGTTGGGTCGGGCAGTTTGGGTCAGGAAGTTCCTCTGCTTTCAAGCTGGAAATTGCTGTGCCCTGCCTTGGCGTTTGCTGCCATTCAGCAGAAGTGCAGTAATTTGATGTGGCCGTGCTCTTGTGCCATTGCAGTGATGAAAAAGTAAAAGGACGTTGCTTAAGTCACCTTCAGCCTAAAGTGTCAGGTGGGAGAAGCCAGTTCTGCTTTGCCTGGCAGAAAGATCTCTGTCAGTGATAGTCTTGTCTGGGGGTGTCCTTTCTTAAAGCACTTGAGCTCCAGGCTTTTCAGATCACTGCCGTAGATGAGATAAAGCTTTTGGTCGTGCATGTTAATGTTTGCTACCCTACCGGGCCAAATCTTGCCATTAGTTATAACAGAAAACCAGAGGGTGCCCTGATTTTTGGATCATTAAAAGAACTCTAAGACACAGGGAGTTCAAAAGGTTCTGGATTAAAATGTGTTCTCCTGTTGGCAGTTTTTAGATTTAAGAAAACAAGCACATGGAGACCCACAGCAATTACAACAGGAGGTTCGGCTCAAAGGGTGGTTTATTGGAAAATAATACCCTGTGGCATATCTGAAAGCCAGATACTGCGTAACAAACCAGCATGATTATGGCAAAGTAGTAGTATACAGATTGTCCACGGAAAGATTAACTTTTCAAGCCAGCTTTTACTGATGCAAATTGTCAACCGCTGTGTCGCAATAAAAGAGAGGAAAGAACTAAATCTGAAACGCCGAGTCGTAAAGGGGAGTCATCTAAAGTGCTTTGTGTTGCAAGATTTCATGAAAATGGTTTTGAAATGTTCTGCTGCATTTACCTTAGAGCGAGGCCAGTTCTGCCAGCTGGCAGGTGCTCTCGGCAGTGCATCATCCTGGAGATGTGCGGGGTGGAGCGTGTGCGCTGGAACATCCCGTCCATCTCGCAGGGGTCAAAACAGGATTCTTCCCAGTGGTGCCTTTAAAACAAAACCAAAAAAAACCCCAAACCTAGAAAAAACATTAAAAAGGCTTTATCCAGTGCAGGTCTAAAAGTCTCCAGCTTGGTTTTCAGTCTCTCTTTTTCTGGGCAGCAGTTCCAAGTCCCTGCCTTCCCTGGCAGGGGGGTGGTTCTCTGAAATACATCTTACGGTTTCTGGTCTGTAGGATCAATGCACGTTGCGTTCACTGAACATCTCTTTTGTTAAGTTTGTATTATACAATATAAGTGACAGTTTTCTTCCTTCCTGGTGTGACCCCACTGCTCCGTGTTGCACTTCCCTTGCATCTGGTGCCTGGTGTTACAACTCTTGTTTCCTTTATTAATTGTTCTTTCCGCTCCTTCCATTGTTACCCTTACCTGGTATGGGGTTTTGCATTTCTGGGGGGTTTTCTGTTTTTCTTTCTTCTTTTTAAATAGACTTACTTAAAGTTACACGCTCTTTTCAGCAAGCATCCTGAGCTTGCTTTTTATTTTGTGTTTATGAAGTGTCCAGTGCCTTAATCTTCGAGCGAGACCACCCCAAGCAAAACAACTCAGCCTGCAGTCCTTCCCTTGCTAAAGCTTTGAGGTTCTGATTTCCCTGGTGTTTGCCAAGACCCTGCTGGGCTGGGTCCAGAAGGTGAATTCAGACACCACCCAGCTTCTCTAGAACTTTGTTTCCAGCTTCAATCTTTGCATCGTCTCCCTTCAGTCTAATTAAAACCCGCTGTAACGAACGCTGCGGAGCCAGCTGCCGTGCTTTGGCAGGTAGCAAACGCGGGGCAGTGAAACCTCCAGCTAATCCATCCATGCTATGAAGTCATAAGAATCTTGTTAATTTTTAAAAAGCCCTTGATGCCCACTAATCCAAATCAATTTTCATTTCTTTCATAAAGTCGTGCTTCCATTTAGGCTTCAGCTAAGAATTACAGCTAATTTGTTCGATTTTATAACAGTATAATTGAAAAAGTGATTTTAATGTCCTGGCAACCATATTCCCTTTCTTTGGTTGTTAATGAAAGAATCCATTAAAGTTAAATGATTTGGGCACAGATTCAAGTTGAACCGCCTGAATAATTCTAGGGGAGTGTTTCTGACCATCTGCTGCTCTGTCATTGGCATTTGTGTTGTAAATGGGACCGAGAGAGGGACTTCACAGGTCCTGTTCAAACCATTAAGCGTAAAATATCATTTTAATTTTCTGATCTCGGTGTAAATAGTGGAAATACTCGGGAGAGCTGGGACTGCTCTGGTCTGTGGTGTCCTGAGCTCGCAAATACCCGTGCCGAGCTGCGCTTCCACATCCTTCCCAGGGGCTTCTCATGGCTATTTGTATTGATTACAGTACATCATTTAGCGGTGCGTTGTAAGTTCCTTTTAATGACAGGCAAGACAACTGGAAGCGGAGCCTGAGAAGGGGAGAGTACCCGTGATGGAGAAGTGTTTCTCCTGCTGCCTCAAGTCACGCTCCTCGTTTCCGTCTGGTTACAAATGGAGCCGTGTGCCCTAGCGCAGGGTCGGTGAGCGTGAGCAGAGACAACTAGTAAATCAGAGCAGCTGCTGTCATTGCCTTCCTTCTTTGCATAGTGCCGTGTGGGCGATTTAGGGCTGTTGGGCCAAGCTGACGCTCGGAAGTGCAAGCCAAGGGCAGAGTCGAAGGGCTTGTGACCTCCTTTCTCTGTAACATGCTCTTCTTTCATAAAATCACAGAATTGTTTTGGTTGGAAGAGACCTTTAAGATCATCGAGTCCAGCCGTTAACCCAGCACTGCCAGGGCACCACTAAACCATGTCCTTTCCTGAGGAGCTTTCTTGCTGTCCTCGGTGACACGTAACAGGACTGGGAGGCAAGATGGTCAGTGAACCGGGCCATGAAATCCACAGGGGATGGCTCTGGCTCTCACTGGGGTCGAGCCCATGCCTCGGATGTGGCCGAGTCTTCGGGCCCTTGTTAAAGCTGGAGGCATGTCTGTCTTGTTAAAGACAGCTCCTATCCCTGCATTGTGGGCTCAGGCTGCTTGCCACAGGGTTAACGTTTACCCACTCGGCCAGGGTGACTCTCCCTCCCCGTTTCTACAGCCTTGCAAAGCGGGGGAAAAAAAAAAAAGAATAAAATCACAGGTAGTGTCCTTTAGAAATGACAGCGCATAGCCCACGTTTCTGGAGACCTTTACAACGAGGGAGGGGCAGGAGATGTTCTGTGTGCTTGCTCCAGGGCTTTACGCTGCATTTTGCATCTACAAGTTTGAGTTGCAAAGACTAAAGAATTGTCTGTTAGAGAAGATGGGATTTATTTGCTGCAAAGTTTGGCTGCTGCTTTCAGAGCTGCAGCAGGGACACTGATTCATTCCTCTGTGCATTGACTTTTCCCAAGGTTTGAAATTGGCCCCGATGCTTTATTTTATGTATTTATTTATAGACAGGTGAAATAGTCACTGTTGGGGCTGTGTAACATTTTGTAACAGTTCTGTAACATGTTGTAATTTAATGTGTTTATATCTCTGGAATATACAAAGCCGCTAACCCAGGGGAAGAGAGCTACAAAATAGAAGACTTTTTTTTACCCGTAGCCCACAGGTGAAGGATCTTTGCGTATTTTATTTGGTATTATTAACTTGTGGTTGAGTGACTGTTCTCAAGAGGCACGATACTGAAGCTTGTATCCCGTTGCATAGGTTTAGCTTTCTCAGGCGTGGAGAGATGAAAGTATATCCTAAAAATATGCCAAACTTAAATAGTTCGAGTGCAAAAATAGGTAATGTAACGGGAGCTCTTGTTTCAGACTCGCCTGTGTTGTTTGCAGATCAAACGTGTATGATGCATGAAATAAAATCGGGAACTTCTGCAGCTAACAAAAGCAAAATGTCTGGGCTTCCTTTCCAGCGCTGGTGGAAAATGCAGGAAGTAGTTACGTGTTTAAATGCTGTCTGTGAAATCACGCAGATCTAAGCCAGTCGTTTTAGCATGACGTGGTCCTTGAAAAAATGGTGAATATCAGGCTTATTCAGCTCGACCCGCCGCTCAGCAGCAAATGGGCCTTCTACAGTCGCCGCGGCAAATGGGCCTTCTAATGTTAACACCAGCAGATAACAAAAATAGCATTTAATAACTTTCATTAGAGTTAGTGTTTCTAGGGCTTTGGGGCTTTGCTCTTTCAAGTAATTTACATAAATTGCAGGTACAAGCTGCCGTGCCAGACTGTCCATCTGATTCTCTCTCTGATCAGAGCATATTAATGCACTTGTTTGATGGTCTGTTACCAATAATTACCTTGGATTGCATTAGGAGCATTTCCAACATTGCAGCTGGTCTGGATTTTTCACTAAGTGTATTTCAGGGCCCAATTACAAGACTCTGATGTGTTATTGTTCCAGTGCACTTGTTCAAGCTTGTGATTTTAATATGCCTCTACACTGTAAATTTATGAAGGCAAGCCCAAGGCTCTGTCCTGAGCTCCCTGAGCATCCTCCACTTGCAGCAGCTTCTGCAGAGATCCCCTCAGCTCTCTTCTTGGCTTTTGAAGAAGGGAAAGACAACGCTGGTGTTAATGGACACAGGGACAGCTCTTCCTGCTCTGCTCTTGGTAGTGTGAGACAGCCTGGGGAGAAGACCTGAAGAAGGCCAAGTTTGGCCTGCTCTAGACTTCAGATGCTGTTTCAGGGCTTTTCTAGGGTCGGAGAGGAGAAAATATGAAGGCTTAACCGTCGTGAAAGAATCAAGCACTTTACCGTTGATTGCCATTGACAGTTCAACAACAATGAATTAATTATTACTGCTATTGATTTGTTTCATCTTTCTGGACGGTTTGTTTTCAGAGCATCTGTCAGAATAACACACATCTCAATGAAACCGAACTCAATCTGGAGAGCTGCTTTCGTGTTTACCCCTATCTTCTAGGCCTCATCTGTAGACACAGATGTTTGGGCAAACCTGGTGCTTCTTACAGAAATACAAGAACGTTTAGTCCTTCCTTCCGTGGGCTGATGTGTTACTGGGTTGGAGTCTCCAGGGTTACCTGAGCCTTGGGCTGGGGGCTCTGACGGTCTTGGGTAGCCAAAATGAGCAGCTGCAGTTGTCTTCAGTGTTTAGGAGCATCAGAAGTGTCTTTAAAAATACTTAGATGGGGACCTTTTCAGCCGTTTCATTTCCTTAGTGCCTGGTATGTTATGTTTATACACAAAGATACTCATTTACTCGGGGCTTCAGCAGCCTTTGCTTTTGTCTAAGCGAGTCTAGTCGTTAACCCATTTACTTTAATTACAGCTTTAGATAATACCCAGCTTTTCAGGTATGGCCTATAAACAGCGATGAGACATCGCGTGTGTTGTAGATAATGTTTCTTTCATGCCATCCCTTCTGCTCTCTTATTTCTAACTGGGGGTTTGAACAGAACAAAGGCAAGAGGCTCTTGCCCAGCATCGCTCTTCAGGGAGAGTTGCATTTGGAGCCTGCTACAGCAAATCGATAAATTATAATTAATTTAACTTTCCAATGGAAGGCCTTTGTATACTTGTGAATATATAATAATGGACCACTACGAAGTGAACGGCTCGGATCAATGTTCCAAAGCCACAAAGCCTTGTAAAGATTTGTTGGATGCAAGGATCTTTATAATTAAGTGAAGTAGGAGCTGGAGGAAGAGGCTGTTTTTGTGTATACTCTCTCCACTGGTGTTGTTGCAGTAGCTGGGCTCCCTTTTGCCCGTTCCAGGGATGCACAGCTCACCTGCTTGGGCAGATGCAGTTGACAGGGCTCAAGTACATTTGCTCCCATGTGACACTTTGCTCAGAAGAGTGTTTGGACCGCGGCCCTCCTAAAGCTTTAGACCAATGCACGTCATCCTGAGAGCACATTATGATGTATTTCTCTCTAAAATGCAGTTCTGGAGCTGTCGAGACTGGCCTAGGCTATGGGATGGCCAGCTCAGTAGCCAGGTCCAGGGCATTTCCACCGGACTGTGTATCGACGGAGCTGAGCTTGCCCTGCCTGTGCCCATCCTGGGTCCCGATGCGTACCGGGACATGAGGGGCACTGCTGTGCTCCCGAGCACAAGCTAGGGAGTGACCGTGGCCTCCGTGACCCCTCACACTCCTCCCCTGCAGCTTGGTCCGTGCAGGGTACGAAGAGATGGCTCCGGGCATGGCCTCATACCTTGCCCCTTGATGTGGAGATGATGTGACAGTCTCTGAGCAGTCTCTTGCTGCTCACAGTGCTGCTTGGGCACCCAGCTGCTCGTGAAAGGCTGCGATCAACTTAGTGACAGGGGATGATCTGAGAGTCCCTTGCTGCCAGCTGGATAAATACTCCTGCAGCAGTGGGAGATGCTGCATTATTAAATAAACCATCTAGCTTGCAGATACACAGCGTTAGGATAAAGCCTGCTTCCCACTGGTGAGTGCTGCTCGGCACTGGAACCGCTCTGCTGTGTGTGGATATCAAGTGTTAATAAAATGGTCTTCCCAGCAGCTCTGGAGATAGTTTTAGGAACCTTCTGTTCCAGAGAGGTGAAGTGGAGGGTGAAGGTGTAACTTTCTTATTCTCAGCTTGTACGTGTTGCCATTCCGAAGTGGAAAGTTCCAGTAACATCTGGTAACTGGGAAGGGAATGTAGAGATCTTGACCCCTCCAACTCACAGGCCTCATTACGGTTGAGTGGAAGAATATTTTTTGTTTTATTGTGCCACGGGGAGGCTGAAGACCTGATACATGAGGGGATTTAGGTGCCCGGCTCCTCTTCCAGTCTCCTGTTCTGTCTACAGATCATGGGAATCAGGTGCTCCAGCCCCAGAACTCCTCTGGTTCTGCTTTCAGTGCTGATGTTGCCGAGCACCCAGAATGCAGACTTTGTCAGAAACCGCCATCCAGATTTCTTTCTGGGTCACCGCCTGCCAAGTGCAGTTGCCCTAAAAACAGGCTGCGACCAAGCTATTGACTTTTAATTGCCGATGCATAAAGTTTCCAAGAAGAAGGAGGGCTTTGTGTTGATTTAATGGGGACACGCTGAGGTATAGTTGCTGTTTGAGTTAGACAATGAAGACGTAAAGATTTTCTACAGCTTGAAGAGTGTCTGAAGAGCATCAGCAGAAGGTTACATTGAGCAGAACAATGGCACAGCAGTTAGCTTGCTGAGAGGTAGGAAAACCCTTTGGAAGTAGTAACTCCACTTTTCTTCAGTGCCGTTCGCTCCCGATTAAATGAGATTAATTGTGCTGTTGAGTTCCACAAGTTCAGCATCCAAAATAAATACATAAATTAAGAGGGGTGACAGTGCAGAGGCTCAACTGCAGCTTGAATTCCTGCCACCTCCTGCGGGATGTGGAGGGGAGAGAGGAGCCCTTCCCTCTTACCGCCTGATACCCTGCAGAACACACACGATGTCTGAGCACTCTGCTTGCCTCACCCGAGCCGCTTCCCTTGCTCCTGGGAAGGTTTTCTTTGGCTGGAGCTCCGCAAGGTGCACAAGCCAGTTCCAAAGTGCCAGATGTGCATGGAATAGGAAACGCGCTGGCCGGGCTCCAGGCTGTGGGACCTGCAGCACAACAGCAGCTCCCCAGGAAAATCTCCGGCTGCCAAGAACTAGAAGTGATGTCAGCTCTGGAAGTGTGTCAGATTAGAAACCCTTGTACTTTGCTCTCTGTGAAGTATTAATCTCCCAAGGCCTGTGCTGTAATGGGTCCTGTCTGGCTCGGAGCAGCTTTATTTGTTTTGGGCTGGAAGCGTTTGCGGGTTTTCGTGTGAAGGCGCTGGAAGCTGTCAGTGGTTTAGCTGCTCTGGGTTGGGTCCTGTCCTTGAGCTGATCCCTGAGGCCTCTGTCAGCTTTGAAGTGAAGGCCTGAGCCTTGTGATTGCTGAGCTGGGTGTTTGTAGGAGTGGGCTGGGGTTTGTAGGAATGATCCTGCCTCGAGATCTTGTATATGCTCCTGAATCTCTTTGACTTGCCCCAGCTGAATCGCTCTGTTGAAGAGAAGATAGCACATCTCCCCCAAATAGTACCTTTCAGTCTGCCTTTGGGACAGCCCCTTTGGGCAGCCACAAGGTTGTGACCATCATGAGGAGCTGTTGGAGCTTGTCCTCACACAAGCCAGAGCAGAGCCTGAGCTGTGCTGCGTAACCGGGATGGGTTTATCTGCTGAGTTTATAGCACTGCTGCATTTGGGGCTGGGGCAGCAGCACTGCGCGTCCTCGTGGTGACGTCCCCTTCGGGACCAGGCAGTAAACTTACTCATGGACCTTCCTCGGGGATTGTGGAGCAGCTGATTCCAGCTGCACTAGGTGCTGTACAAAAAAAATGAGCATTGCTATGCCGGTGCACAGAAATGCATCCCTTTTGGTTTATGCCTCTGTGTTTTGTTTTGAAAGTAATTACTAAACCACAACTCATCCTCCTCCAAACAAAGCCATTTGTCTCCTGTTGAACAGTAACCTTTTATTTGCTCGTGCTGTGTGACAGAGCTCAAGGACGTGTTTACTGCTGATAGCCACAATTTCACCAGGATGAGCATCTCCCTTGTCTAGGTCTTTCCTCCTTGATTGAAGTGGTTAAATAATCCCAGGGAAGTTACAAACCCAAGAGAATTCACTCTTTTTTCCCCTTTGCTCAGTGTTCAGCTGGGCTATTCCTCCCTCCTTTTGATGTCAGGGTGAGGAGGTGGTAGGAATGGGTTTTGGTTCTACTGGGAAAGGAGACATTGGCTGGTTTAATGTGGATTATTCCGATGCCTGCTTTGGATCTGGAATCAAGCCTGCTTCTGGCAGGGGCCGTGCTCCCGGGGAGGGCAGAGGACAGCTTTGTGCCTTGAAGATTTTACAACCTTTGTTCGTCTGAAACGCCCTGGGTTTTTATGCCACTCAACAGGAGACTTTTTAATTTACTTCGCTGGGTCTGGACACCGGTGGTGGGTGGTTGACTGATAGAAGTAAAGAAATAAATGGGAGAAAAAAAAACTCTTATTTTTTTCTCCTGGGCTGTTTTTGTGCGTAATGTAGCCTAGGGGTTAGCAACACAGCAAAAAAACCCTGCAGAGCCTGGCTCAGAAAATAGAAATTTTTTGTGGGACAAAATGTTTTTAACTTGTTGCATCAAAGACCCTTCATTTCAGGGCACGAATACATCTGCATTCCCCCAGAACTCCGTGTACGTGAGCGCGCGTGTGGAGATATATATACCCTATACATGTGGGTATTTGCACGTATATTTCTAATCTCAAAGCTGTTGCTGTCCACCTTGGAATAGCTCAGCAGTTTGTTGGGCTTAGTGGAGTTTAGTATGAACTCTGCTGGTTACCTGGGACAGGATGGGCACAGACTGTGCTCTTCCTCTCTCCTTACAACTCACCACTCTGCTTTTGGCCCCTTTTCTCCCAGAGAAGTATTTTGAGACGTTCTCAGTTGTGTTTGGTCATTTCTGGGTAGTTGGTAGACAGGCAGTTTTGCGTGCTGTGATGTCAAAGCCTGCTTGGAATGTGTATTTGATGTTGCCCACTCAAAGGCAGTGCCATACAGGGTTTCCTGGCCTCAGTTTAAAGATCTGTGACCTGAAAACTTCTAGTTCTGCTGAGCTTTGATGCTGGAAACTACATCCAAGAGGAGCCAAAGGCAAAAAACCCCTCTCCAACTCCAGAGCACAGATCTGAGCTAAAACACCTGCCTTGAACCGATATGTGGATAGACTTTCTGGCATCTGACCTGGGAGCCCACCTCCGTGGAGTTACTGATGTCCGTTAGAGTAGCTGGATTTGCTGGGTGAGGCCAGTGGCTGTTCGGGGTAGTCTTCACCACGTTCATTACAGCATTCTCCCTGACAGGTACGAGGGTGAAGGTGAGGAGGAGGCTGGGTGAGCGGGTGGCTCAGTGTTTAACCAGGGTAGCATCCATTCCTGTCACTGTACAGTGAAGAACGGGAGGTTGGAAATAGTCAGTAGCTTCTGTAAGCATTTAACATTCCTGATTTCATTTGTCTTTGATCTCACTTGGAGTAATTTTACTCTCTTCTGATCCTTTCCCTTGAAGGGGCTTTTATCTCATTGTCAGGCTTGCTAATTTAGCACAGTGTTTTAAACCAGACCTCCTCCTACGATTCCAGAGCCTGGAAGGTATTTTTTTTCATAATCAAGGAGTGTTTATACAGCTCTTTGAACCTCTTCGGACGAGAGTTGTAGTGGGGCTTTTTGCAATGCTAAGTGTGCGTCCTGAGTCATGCTGCCTCAACCTCTGTACCTGCAAATGGCTTGTCCCAAAAAACCTGCAGTATTTTGGGGCCAAAAGGGCAGGAAGCAGGGGTGGATGATTCGGGATAGGTCAGTGAAGCCCGATGTCATTTGGGGTCTTTATTTGCCCAGCTGGAAGCCTTCCCGGGCTGTGTTAAGTGACAGCGATGGGTTGTTGCCCGTGTTTGACCTTGTCATGGTCTTCTGCCAGGTGCTCAGTTTGAGCCCTGAGGGTTGTGAGTACATCTGGGGTTTTACGTGGCTTCATGATCTAGAAACGTTCTTGGTGCTCCTGGAATAAAGGGCAGCGATTTGAGCGTGGTCAGGAGCTCTCGCCGTGGCGTGGAGCCTGCGGTGTTTGGCGATGCAGCAGACGCTTGCAAGTAGAAACATACTGACACCCTCAAGGCTGGCTGCTTGTTAATAGTTTCTGCTGTTACTGGGTGGATTATGTGGTTGGAACAGGTTTCCAGGACAAGAGTGACTTTTGCTCTTTAAAGACATTATGCAATGGTGAGTTTATTGGTATGGAGGCGTGAAAGAAGGCAGCCTCCTCCTGTCAGTAGCCAGTGAGATGGTATCGTGGTGACCAGCTCAGCAAATGCACCAAATATTGATGATAGAAACAAACCCCTCCGGTCGCTGGTGGAGGATCATTTGCTTCTGGTATTAGAATGTTCCCCAGCTGCTGGGTTGTGGCACAACAGTCACCTGTGAGGTCCAGGCTTCAAATGCATTTCCCTCCAATGGTCATTTCTCCTCTTTTGGTGTAGCAGCAAGAGACCTGAACCAGGCTGTTGGGTTTGGTGTGGCCGAGCTCTGCAGTCCAGTGCCGAGTTTTGCAGCTGGCCCTTTTTTCTCAAACATACCGAGCACAGAAGCTTGGATCATAGAATCATAGAATGGTTTGGGTTGGAAGGGACCTTAAAGATCATCTAGTTCCATCCAGGTAGATTTTGACTTGGGGAAAAAGAGCTGGGTGATATTTAGGGACACAGAAACATCATTACATGTTTTTAAAAAGCAAATACTTCTGCTGTGATGCAAAGTATGGAGCTGTCTGTTTTTATGCGGCTGCGAGCAGGTTGAGTTGATTTTGAAGGGATTGAAGTTTGAGAGGCTGATAATTGCTTTGTACCGACCTGTGCTGGCGTGGGAAGGCACACTGCAGATCTCTGCTCTATTCCTGGCTGCCTGAGCCAGCCAACTGTCCCCTCGCGCTTCACCTTTTGAAGAGGAGGAGTATTTTCAGCAAAATGCCATTTTAATTGCTGTCTGAAGAAAATAGAAAATAGGACAGATACACAGGCTGTTTCCTCAAGTGGTGAAGAGGAGGGCCTGGTGTGGAGCAGGAGCCTTTGGAGAAGACAGCCCATGTGGGCGGTGGCAGAGGGCACGTGGGATGCCCGGCACACAGAGCCGGCTGATTCCATGTGGCCATGCCCACCCAGCCCTGCGGTGTTATGGCAGGGTCAGTGTTGAAGGAGGTCCAGCAAAGTTTCAAGATCATTTGAAATAAGCTCTGCATCCTGTGCCTCAGCCTTTGCCTCAGCAGTTCTACCTCGCTGGAGCTGGGGTGTGCGCAAGGCCTGATGAAGCCCCGTGCGACCTGCTGCTGGGAGCAGCTGCAACAGGGAGATCCCTTCAGAGGAGCGCCTGGGTGCTGCTCCTCCATGGATGGGGGTTTTGAGGACCTAGCAGCGCTGAGCGTGCCTCCTGCCCTTAGCTCAGCTGAGTTTTCCCCAGCCTCAGACTGTTAATCCCCTCCTGGGTTTGGCCACGTCACCTTCCGTGCAGGCATTTGGTGTTAGCTTGCTCTGTGCTGAATTTCTCCCTGTTTCGTAGAGGTTTTTGTACCCGCTGCCCTGGCTGGAAAGCTTCCCGTGGCATTGTCTTTCCAGAGTATTTGGGGCAGCCTTTCAGCTTCACTTTTCCCTACTTCTAGCCTCCTGTGTGGCCAGTGAGTGAGTTTTGTAACGTGCTGGGATCCTCAAAGGACTAATCTTATGAGATGTGAACGGGCAGAATTACCCTACCAGGGGGGCATTCGATGACAGTCCCTGTGTGGTGGCATTCCTCAGCTTGCTCCCCGGCCCGAGGGAGCCGGGCAGGAAGGAACTTGCCAGGGTTGTGCTGGCTGACAAATCCAGAAATTACATTGCAGTGTGTGTACGCTGGGAGCTTGATGGTATCTACTGCTTCTTCCCGCAGAGTGGGAGTGGGAGCATCCATGTGGGAAAAGCCTAAATCCAGGGCCTTGCAGGCAGCTCTGTTGGCAGTAGCTGCCCCTCCGCTATAGAGTGCAGCGCCTGGCTGTGTAGCGCGGTGTGAAACGGGCATCTCTGCATCTGGGAGACCATCCCCTGGGTGTCCCGGTGAAGGTGACAGTGCTCGGGGTGGGGTTTGTTGTGTCCCATTACGATGGCAATCAACAGGTAGCAGACAAGCAGGATTCTTGTGTAGCCTCCTCAGCACCGAAGGGATGTAGCCGGCCAGCATCAAGTTCTCGGTGGTCGTTGCACAAACCATCAATGATGGCCAAGGGGACGAGTTCCATCCGGGTGGGCTTGGGTGGGCACCAAACCAGCCCAGCGCGTGGGCAGGGTTAGGCCTTTTCCTTTCAGGGACACCTGCAGTTTCTGGCACACGCCTTGAAATAATTCCATCTCCCTGCACGTGTAATTTTGTGTGTCATTGCCCCTAATTGCACGCTTAACACACGCTCTTTTAAAACGCAGCCCTTTTATCAGCAGTAGGTAGTAGCAGGTTTAATAGGGTGTTTGAATTCCTATAAAATTAATCTGTAGCCTTCTGCGATAGGAGACGGGCAGGGAGCCATGTGGTTCGTATCCAGTGTTGATAAACTTGTTATAGAGGCAGGAAACATTTCTGATTGGAGCAGTGACAAAATAATTTGGAGCGGAGCCATAAAAAGAGTGGATGGTGATGGTTTGAGCACAGCAGAGATTGAAATTGCTGGTGTGTGGAAGCAGCGCTGCCAGCTAACGTTGACTTAGTGTCTCTGGAGAACTCTCACGGCAAATGCATTTTATTAATGGCAATATTCTTTTAGGAAATGCTGAGCCTTGCTTCAGAGGTGGAGCTCTCCTACCAGTATGGGGCTTTGGAAATCAGCCAGACCGAGACCTGTTCAGCTTAGCTTGCTGCTGGTCGTGGCTGTGGCCTCTGGCTGCAACAGGCAGGTTGCTTAAGGGGTACTGTCTGATAGCTGCTGGAGTAGCCTTGTGTAGTGGAGAAAATCCTTCCCTTCCCTTCCCTTCCCTTCCCTTCCCTTCCCTTCCCTTCCCTTCCCTTCCCTTCCCTTCCCTTCCCTTC